>JAGFPH010013835.1:1998-17012 GCA_018207615.1 Philaenus spumarius | reverse complement strand
TTGTCTACGTCGTTCGGACGAGTTCGTTAGCCAAAAAATCCAACAATCGGAAGCACGTTTTTTGACTGGAAGTAACTATTTTTTTGAGATTTTTCCTGAGAGAATTAATTTGTTTTTGAGTTTTTTCTACAAATATAAATGGATAAGTAGGATGTTATTCTGCACATTTTGTTTTTTTACGCAACCTTATAGCTCGCTTGGTTCCCCCAAAATCGATCAAAACGTAAAATACCATAAAAGTACCCGGTTCAAAGCCATGTGGGGGGATTTTACCGTGGATTCACTGTATTGCGTATTGAAGATACTCCCAATTTTTGGAATGGCGTGCAAAGCACGCAATGCTTTGAGTATTGAAGATACTCCCAATATGCGGAATGGCGTGCGAAGCACGCAATTCTTTGTTTATTGAAGATACTCAAACTATGCGGAATTCCGTGCGAAGCACGCAATGCATTATGTATTGAAGATACTCCCAACAAGCGGAAAGGCGTGCGAAGCATTTTGCAGCTATTCAGCACCGTCGTGAGTAGACCTATTTCCCAAAATGTTGTTTGAAACCCTATAAAATAGACCTATAAACTTAATTTTGGATATTTGCTCAACTCACGTCAGCGGTTCAGCTGCGTGGTAGAATTATTTAATTAACAAAAGAGTGTTTCCGTTTTTTATTTTATGGTACGGAACGCTGCAAGGGTGTTGAGTACCTCTACTAAGGAGTTGTACCAGAGCCTGTTGTTTAATTGCAACCACTACACCCGTGCCGATGCAAGGCCAAGTGATTAGCTACGCTCTCGGATACTTTCCGTCGATTTCAATATTTCAGCTCGACTCCGTAGCAGAGATGATGCGGATAGAATCGCGCAGAAATTCCTCAAATTCTCGAACCTTCGCTCCCACACCGACACCAGGACATTGCCTCCGCTGTCTTCGCCTAGCGGGCTTTTTATTTATTGTTTTTACATCGGTTCTCATTTTACGTGATCGCGCGTCCTCGAGTAATTTACACGACGAAGACTCCAAGAGTTAAGGGTCTGCTGTAGTGGCGGCCATCTGGGATTTTTATCCCATAAGAGCAATGTTAAATTTCAAACCATTTATTTCGCTTATTTTTCATCATAAAATTGTTTGCATGGTCTCATTTTAAGCACAATTACAATACGCATCCGTTTTGCATTCTAGATTTTTTTAAAATGCTTTTCTTTTGTTATATAATTGACATTTTGTAAGTACAAAGTTTGAATTTTTTTCCTAACACAGTAAAAAATGTATAATGAAAATTAATTTGCAAGCCGGATCCGAAATTTAAAAAGAATATTCAGGTTTTTTTCAGCACTCAATTGCAAAAGATGGATTTATACAATGGTTTGAGATGAGGCAATGTCAAAGCGTTCAGCTGCAAGAAATTGCACTGTTTAGATACGGTTATAGAGAGAAGCGCTTGCGTTTCCGGTTGCTTTCTCGTTTACTGGAGCAGATTCTTAAACGCAGCTGGTTGGCTGTGCTTCATTATTTATTATTTACTAAGGGAAACTCCTGCGTGCTCAGCACGCTAATCCTGTTGAAACCTTCTATACAAATAATCATGTTATGTTTTCTTTATAATGAAGGTGTAGGATTAATAATAACCCCAAAGCTAAGATGGTACCTAAATAATGTTAAATGTTCAAATCAAATTATTTAGCATATTTTATAACATCATTTATAATAAAGGTTAAAAGAACCAGCAAGGCTCAGGTCTACACTTTAATAAAAACCTAACCTAAAAGTTAGAAATACAAATAATCGCTTCAAAGTTTGAAATCAGGTATTAATGGAAATATTAGAACAAACAGATGTCGTATCTGTTATTTCATTCAATTGGTTGCTGTGGTAATGAATGTAAATACATTCAAGAAGTATCTGTCGGTTCATCAGTCTAGGCCTAACCTAAGAATTTTTTCCGACTAAATTTACAAATATTGAAATGGAAAGTGTTTTTATCAAAATGAATTACAGCCTATGCTACTCAAGGATAGTGTAGATTTTTATTAGTAAAACTATTTTTTCAATCGGTTCAGCAGTTCCAGAAATTACCCCCTCTACCTAGAAACAAACAAACAAATTTTACGTCTTTATAATATTAGAATAGATACATTGCTTATTAGTGAATTTCCATTGGCAAGATGAGCTATTGCAGTGACTCATGGTGGGACCTAAGGTCGGGGAGTAGTAAATGAGCACAGATCATGGTCCCCAGAACATGTTTAGTTGTCTCATTAAAAATGTTACGTAGTACATGTGTATTTATGTATTCGCACTCTAACGGTCGCATTTTACTTCCGATTTGGTCCAAATTTCGTAAATACTTTGGTTTTTTAAGTGGTTCAGACGAGTTTCTTAGTCAAAAGATTCATCAACTGGAACCACGTTCTTTGACCGGAAAGTAAATTTTTGAGATTTGTCTTACTGAAAAGAAATTGTTTTTCCTATTTTACACGACCTTACAGCTCGTTTGGTTCCTTCAAAATCGATGAAAACGTAAAATACTAAAAACGTAGGGAGATTTTACCGTGGGGCTTCTGTTACGAGGCCGACGGCCGGAATGCAATCTCTGTCCCCTGCGAGCGAAGCGAAGTAGTCCATAAACCGAGAGCGCAAGGTCGATGTGCATACTCGTAAACGCAGTGATAATCCGGGGCCTTAAGTTCAAGGTGCAAACTCACTAAGCGAACTTTTCCACTGGAGAGGAACGAAGCAGCGCGTGAGCCAGGGCTGGAGGCTGAAGGGCAACCAATTCTACTAATATATTTCACTAGCTGACCCGTACGGCGTTGCCCGTGGTGGTTGGTATTTTCAGCGATTTTAACGTAATTGTATTCTTTTTAAGTGTTCAGTCAGTGAGTGGTATTTGGCTTTTATATATATATATAGATCTAAAATAATGAAAGCACTTTGTCATAATAATAAAACATCTGAAATTATGATTTTAGTAACTTTGATCCCCCCAAACCCCTCCTAAAATTTCGAAATGTTTCATACCCTTTCTTACTAAGCACCTATGGCCCTAGAGGAAGCTACATACCAAATTTCATTCCAATCTGTTCGGTAATTTTGGAGAAATCGTGATTTAGTCATTTTTACAGCCCAAACCCCCCTAAAATTTCCAATTTTTTAAAACCCTTTCTTAGTGAACACTTATGGCCCTAGAGGAAGCTACATACCAAATTTCATTCCGATCCGTTCGGTAGTTTTGAAGAAATCGTTTTTAATAACTTTGATCCTCCCAAACCCCCCCTTAAATTTCTAATTTTTTCAAACCCTTTCTTAGTGAGCACCTATGGCCCTAGAGGAAGCTACAAACCAAATTTCATTCAAATCCGTTCGGTAGTTTTTGAGAAATCGTGATGAGTGAGTCAGTGAGTGAGTGGTATTTCGCTTATATATATATATATATATAGATTGGGGGATTCAGAGACTTCGTGAGTAGACCAATTTCCCAAATGGTTGAAGCCCTAAAACATGTAAATTTAATTTTGGAAATTCGCTCAAATCGCGTCGACGGTTCAGCTGCGTGGTCAAATTGTTTGATTTTTACAAGAGTTCAAGCATGAGCATTAGTTTAACTTGTAGAAGAGGAGAATGTGAGGGTGACCCTTCCTCTCAAACCGTTTTCTACTAAATTTAAAATCATCCGTCTACGCGTAAGTGAGTTAGGTTAGGTTCGGTTGGTTGTGTTGTTTTTGTTGATGTTTGTGTTTACATCAGTGTTAAAATAGTCACTTTAGGTTTCAAATGGGTCATAAACATTATATGGGGAGTAACAAAAGAATTTCCGGTCATCGAATTGATTCTGAAGTAAATTTTGTATTCAAATTTTATTACGATAGATAAAACGAAATTAGAAATTTTATTTTAGAACTAGTTTTTGGCATTTTGAGTTTCATTACCTAAGTTGTGTTTTTTTTTTCAAAAGTCTACACCAACCTGTCTCATATCTGTAACAGTATTTATTATATTGGAAGGACTCCGTACGGGGGGTGAAGGCTAGCTGCACATACTAAGAGGGGTTTGGCGTCCCTCGCGGTACCCGAGTCAAACAATGCCTAACACATACAATACATCCATCCCATTGCATACATACATTAAACATTAAACAATACATACATTCCCACTCTCACCTTCTTTTAGGAGTTCGACTGTGCAGAGCCATTGAGCGTTGGGAGTGCTGAACCTACCAGGGCTTTGGCCACCTCTAAGCTGGTAAGGCTGATGTGAGCTTGCTCTTCCGAGACGTACGGTATGCGTGGTTTCCGTTCAGGGGCCACCAGCCACTTTGTCCTTACTGTCGTCATTTCCTTTCCATTTAACATCTTCTTTTATAGTGTGAAAAATCAAAACATGTTTGTAAGAGGTTTTGCGTACCAAATTACATTCGGAGGATTGTGGGTGATGGCACCCAGACCATTTAAACTTGACATTTTCTATGTTATTGTATATTACGTTATTAATAAGTCGTAAATAAGAAGTCGGTGCATATTATGTCATGGAAAATAGAATGGCGCCTCATGTGCCGCAGCTAGGTGCAAAAGACGTAGCCCCTTAAAGGTCTGCTCCAGTAAACGAGAAAGCAACCGCTTCTCACTGTATCCCTATTCAAACAGTGCAATTTCTTGCAGCTGAACGCTTTGACATTGCCTCATTTCAAACCATTTTATAAGTCTATCTTTTGTAATTGAGTGTTGAACAAAAAAAAAACTGAATATTCTTTATAAAATTTCCGATCCGGCTTGCAAATTATTTTTCATTATTAATTTTTTATTGTGTTAGGAAAAAAATTCAAACTATGTACTTACAAAATGTCAATTACAAAACAAATCAAAAGCATTAAAAAAAAACTAAATTGCAACACGGATGCGTATTGTGACTGTGCTTAAAATGAGACCTTGCAAACAATTTTATGATAAAAAGTAAAAGAAATAAATGGTTTGAAATTTAACATTGCTCTTATGGAATAAAAATCCAATATGGCCGCCACTACAGCATACCCTTAAGATGTTAGTATTTCTCCGTCGTTTGATTGTGATTGGTAACATTTAAAAATACATACCGTTTTATCCCAACAATAAATTTTATCTCTATATATCTATATATATAAAAGTCAAATCCACTGACTCACTGATCACGATTTCTCAAAAACTACTGAACGGACTGGAACGAAATTTGGTATGTAGCTTCCTCTAGGGCCATAGGTGCCCACTAAGAAAGGTTTTGAGGTTTGGGGGGGTTAAAGTTACTAAATCACGATTTCTCTAAAACTACTGAACGGATTGGAATGAAATTTGGTATGTAGCTTCCTCTAGGGCCGTAGGTGTTCTCTAAGAAAGGTTTTCAAAAAAAAAAAAATGAAATCTTAGGGGAGATTGGGTTGGGGGTCAATGTTACTAAATCACAATTTCTCCAAAACCACTGAACGGATTGGAACGAAATTTGGTATGTAGCTTCCTCCACCATAGCTCTTTTGGTAAGGTTTTCAAAAAATATGAAATTTTTAGGGGGGGGTTGGGGGAGGGACAATGTTACTAAATCACGATTTCTCTAAAACTACTGAACGGATTAGAATAAAATTTGTTATTGAGCTTCCTTTAGAGCCATAGGTGCTGATAAGAAAGGTTTTTAAAAAATTCGAAATTTTAGGGGGGTTTGGGGGGCGGTCAAAGTTACTAAATCACGATTTCTTCAAAACTACCGAACGGATTGGAATGAAATTTGGTATGTAGCTTCCTCTAGGGCTCTAGGTGCTCGCTAAGAAAGGGTTTGAAAAAATTCGAAATTTTAGGGGTTTTGGGGGTCAAAGTTACTAAAAATCCCCATAAGAAATACATAGTGCAATATATTTATTGATATAATATATTTTTTGTTAATATACATTTAACTTTGATTTGTCTATCCGTGCAAAGTCGGATCGGGCCAGCTAGTTTATCATAAATGCCATGTTAAGATTTATTACCTTGTTATTTAGTTTTATTCATTGTCGTGTAACAGGGACCTTTAAAGCCCTGTAACAAGTTGTTATTGTGTTAACATTGTATCGTTATTACTAAACTAGTTTCAGTAGTGTTTGTAAATCAAATGTTTAAATTGTGTACCTGTGTGTGATTGTAGAAATCTCAATTTACTTATTCAATTTATGAGCGTTATGTAAATGCTCTTCGATTTTCAGGCGATGACCACCGCACAGAGTTTTCATTAAACAAAAATCCACAAGGAAAAACTGTGACATTATGGGAGAAAGTCTGTGTCGTTTTAAGTACAATTTTGTATAGAGTAGTATGAGTAGTCTGTAATTTTTTTAACAGGAGTGAATTTTTCAACATGGTCAGGACTAAAACTTTTGACTGCTAATATTTCACCTACACAACCAAATAGCTTCTCAAATTTTAAAAGAGGAGGTAAAAAATATCCTTTTTTCTGCCAGAGGGGAGGGTACTCCCTTATTACCCGTAGCCCTCGATCTACACTCAATTCCACTTTCACCGTGCAGTACAGGTCTTACGGGAGATAGACATGCTACTACCATTACTGGGAACATCAAGTTTACTGTCATGCGGGTTGCGTCAACTGACCGATAGTTGCATGGGTTTTGATGTTTTTTATCGCTGAGACTGTCGTTTGGATAAAACGGCTTATTCGATTGAGTTTTAATTCAGCACGATACTTAAACGATTTGTTTAAGTACAGGTCTAGTTTTATAAAAATAATAAACTTGTCAAAATACATCGTTTCAATTTGGCAGCCATTAAATGAGAATAGCCCAAGAACCGTATTTGATTTTGTAAAGTCAAGAGTATATTTTTGTAGTCTTTTTGATTTTCTATGGAACCGTAAAAAAAGGTCCACCATGGTGTTTATTGCTGAGAGCGGTGGGCTGTAATATCATTGAAATGCATCAAATTTAATATTTTGTCAAACTAGGTCTTTACAATTTTGAGTACATTATAGAAACACCCTGAGAACGGTGTTCAGCTTAAAAAGGCCCATTTCAAATTTTATTTCATCTTCATTATTTTTAAGTTTATGGTGTTTTGTGATTTTCTTATCAAATAATTTTAAGATTTGAAATAGTTTTATTTCCGTTGTTAATTATTTTTAGTCATTACAGTTACTTTGTTTTAAATTGTGTTTGTACATTTTACGAACAATAATTGCTCATGATGATCAGCCAATGATAACCGATAAGGATTAATACAATAATAAAAACGAGATTATATTCAAAACAATCGTGAGACTACATCGAACACGTTTTCTACTCCACCTTTAAAATCCTTTCGAGCAGTTGTTTTTAAGCAGGCGAGCGATTTTAGGACAAAAGTTTTAATTCGATTAAAACTCGAGGGAGAAAGCGTTGCGGAGAAAAAACTAATAGAAACCGAGAGACATTAACCCGTTAAAAATACAATCTTATAATTTCTCCGCTGAATATAGAATGATCGTGCAATGGCGGAGATGATGCAGGGGGTGGTCATATGGGTAAAAACTTCCTTTTAACGCAACGCTTCTTTCACCCGGTATCCACTTTTTTGTGCTTTTACTAAATAATTTGTATCTAGATCGGTTTAAAATTTGCACGTCTTTTAACAATCGATCGAGAACTATCGCTAGTTTCCTTCCACTCAAGGACGCAATCTGTCATTCTACGCATGCGCGTATGATTTCTATTTGTAAACGGAAACGGGTCGACCTACATCCGGCCCGGTCTCATCGCACGTACATTATCTATATATATTTATTGTGAACAATTCGATTTCATTTCTCGGCCTGATTTGGTATCGATATAATAGTTTCACTGACAGAGCGCATTCCACAGAAGTACAAGTTACTTATTCCATACGTAATTAAATATTCATATTGAACATTAGACAAGTAGTTCAGTCGGTACATATCAGACAAAGAGAGTACGAAAGATAAGATCAAAATCTATTTTTGTAAGTGGATAGATGCTCGGCTGCATTTCTTCCCAATTCAAACGGCCATTTATTTGTAAACGAACATACTTTTGTCGGAAGATTTTAATACAAAACTTGCGCTATGTATAGATTAAGAACTAAAACATACGCTTTTGATAAATACTATGACCTAATTATTGTATTATTGTGGTCGGTTCTTATACGGCTGCAAAGTTTCACATTATTCAAACGTCCGGAAGTGGATGGAAACTAAGTAAACATTCATACTGAAGTATTACATTCATAAACACAAGTCAAGTTAATAGAAGCATATTAAAAAACTTAATTTTAGGACGTTTTTAAAAAAACTCAATAAAAAGTGTTTTAAAAATTAATAAACGGTACCAGGCACTGGCACATACTTTCTCACAAACACATTTAAATTACTAAACAGATTCACTGTGACTTGTAGGGTGGGGTAGGAGAGTTTTTTTTTATAAAAGTTGGAGATTAACTAATAAATATTATTATTATTATCTAGAGAGAAAACTATTCGATCGATTTCGAAAAAATTTGCACCAAACTCGTCAATTAGGTCTTTATAGATGCACGTAAAAAGGTTTTGAAAATGGTTTTAAATCAACCCGCTTTATGGCCAAAAAACCCCCAAACATCAGTTATTATTATTAGCTAAACGAGAATTTTTAGAAAGATGCGGGTTTTTGTATATGATAGGGCACATTAAAGGCTACAAATAAGTCAAATTTTATCAAAATCGTTAGAGCCGTTTTTTTATAAAAAAATAAAAACTGATTTTTTTGGGTTTTTTTATCCAAAAAGGGGGTTGTTTTTCAAAATTGTTCAAAACCCTTTTTCGTGAATCTATACAGGCGTACTGGACATGTCTGGTGCAAATTTGGTTGAAATCGATCGAATAGTTTTCTCTCTAGCTTTGTATACATACAGACATACATACATACATATATACAGACATACAGACGTACATACAGACAGACATACAGACAGACATTTTGTAAAAACCACTTTTTAGGACTCAGGGGGTCCCAAAACGGATATTTCCACAAAAATCTCAACATCGATTTTTTTTGCGATCAATATACTTTCTCTGTACTATAGTATAGTGAGAAAGTAAAAAGTATACAAAAAATTAGAACATTTGTACTGAATAGCTGCCTACGTGTACGAAATATATTAGTAAAATTTGATTGCACCTGAGCCTCCAACTCCGGCTCACGTGTCGTTTCGTTCCGCTCGCAGCAGAAAGACTAGCTTTGCGAGTTTGCACCTTCGACCTTGCGACCTCGAATCATGGACGGTTTCACTTCTCTAGCAGCGGACAAACTCGCGAAATCCCAGCCGTCAGCCTCGGATCAGCAGCTGCTCCTAAGGTAAACTCCCCGAGTGGATTTGAATCACGTACTTTTATTATATTTTACGATTTGATCGATTTTGGTGGAACCAGATGAGCTATAAGGTCGTGTAGAAAAAAAGAAAATGGGCTAAAAATCACCGATATTTTTTGCAGATAAAAAAATGTATTTCTAGTACGAAAAAACAAAAGAAATTGTTACTTCCAATCAAAAAACGTGCTTCTGGTTATTGGATTTTCATCCGAGCGTCTTGGAAAACCAAAGTGTGTAAACAATTGGTCGTTATAGTGCGAACACATTCAACACAAACACATATATGTGTATAGGGTCTATATATAATTTTTAATGATACCCCAAAGTGTTCTGGGTTACCATATCCGGTGCTCATTGACCTTAGGTCTAACCATAAGAGTAACTCATAGAACTCTATTAACTATAGAGTTCTATGGAGTAACTACAATAGCTCAACTTTCCTTTGGAAATTCGCTAACAAGGGCTTGATTTCAGCGAGCCCTTTCCACGAGAACTGATTGCTACCGCTTCAGAAATGTTTGGTCACATTCGGTTTTACCTTGCTGTGCGTGTTTTCATCTTCAATGTAATGCAAAAATACAATAATGTAATAATTAACAACTAAAATAAAAATACAGGGTCATTTTTTTGAAAACTCATCTCCTCTTTATTTAAAAAAACGGAAACAGATAAATATACAAAATATGAACTGGGGACACCTATTCACCGTCAGAGGGAACCTTATAAACGAATTTACAAAATTCCAAAAAACTCCGTCCCCGGGCTCCTACTAACCACATCAAAAAAAAAAAAATGTAATGGACACAGTTGGCTTGTGATAGGCTACATTAAATTAAAGCCCTTAAAAAAAACATGAATTTCTGTAGTAAGAAAATACAAATCATCTGTCGCATTCGTTCGCTACGTTTAAAAATGTTAGTTTGTAAGTTCCTTTATAACATTATGTAAGGGGTTGTACAGAGATCAGGTGTTGTATATCTGTTTCAGTTTTTAAATACTAGAGGTGGTAAGTTTTGAAACATTCACCCTGTTCACCCCTTTCTGTCAAATAAAGGCTAATAAGGCTACTTGATGGTTATTGGCATTCTAGTATCCAGCTCATGGTCACACCATGATAGGAAGTATAAATTAAAGAAGACGAAGGCGAAACCTACGTTCTGACATGACAAAGGATATTGACTAATGGGTGTACCTCAGGGTGGGTGTGCTCTTGCATCAGCAGTAAACACATCCACTGGTTCTCTATTCCATAACTTCAACTGTTGTCATAAAGAAAGGTTTAGTACCAATTGTGAGAAACAAATTACAAAATTATTAACGGTAGATTGCATTTAGCTCACTTTAACGTATTATTGGTTGTACGAGTTCAAATAACTAGTTGGTGAAATGTCAACCCAGAACATTATACAATACTAGGGAGACCCCTGCGTGCGCCGCACGCCCACCCCCCCCCCCCCCCCAACTCCCTGTTGGAACCCGTTGTGTAGTCAGCAAGGCTCAGGTCTACACTTTAATAAAAACCTAACCTAAAAATTAGAAATACTAATAATTGATTTAAAATGTGAAATAAACTGTTAATGAAAATATTAAAGACTACAGATGATTACTCAATCAACAATAAACATTATTTATTTATTTTGGTTCAGTCTAGGCCTGACTTAAAATATATAGATAGTTGTTGCCCGTCGATACTCGGCGGATACAGCTCCATTCGTGGTGAGTGGAGCGCTAGGCAGATGGTGCGAAAAATGTATAAAATGTACTTTTTAAAATGCTATTAATTTCCAATTATTTTTTTGTAGCAAAGTTAAAGAAGAAAAAAATGGATTCGACAATCAGTGAATTTAACTAATATTTTATACACATAATCTAATTTTTTGGGATATCAATACACATAGGAAAGAAAGGAGAAAAAACCATTACCTTGCATATATAATACAGTTGCCAACTACCATGAAAAATATTGCAATTTAAAACTGTAGGCCTATTTGTAAAATGTTGTATTTATGTAGGCCTTAATTATATATTAAGATAAAGATACAAATAAATGTTATCTTTTAATTGGTTTTTATTTCATATTGATTATCAAATGATTTAGAAGTTATTAATATTATAATAAAGAAATTAATACTCGAATATATTTATATGTTATACGAAGATGTACGTATGTTTCCGAATGGGTATCTTCCATAAATTTGTATGAATCAATAAATTCATTGTTGATAAAAGGTTGTATTTATATTCACTTTAAAACCTCAAAGCAAATCTTATTACAGCCTACCTTAATTTTATAAATCATATTTAAAAAAATCAACTTCAGAAGAATTACATTATTGATGAATTTTAATTGTTAACATAAACACCAAAATACAATCTACGCTAGGTTTTGTACAGTTGATGGGTGAAATCAGCTGTTATTTTATATGAGCGTTTGCTCTTCTTCTGTTGTTAGATAAAATACCTTGTTTCTTCTTGTGCTGATTGAAGAACTATAAAATAAAATCATTGCAAAGGTTTGGAAATGTTGATTTTTTTAATTTAAGAAATTATGATGACGTAAAAGTAAATAAAACCTGTTAATATAGAAAAGTTTTGCTTTTGTTTGGTATAAACTGAATGTAAATCGGTCCAGTGGAAGTCTCAGATGAACCAAAGGATTGAAAAAGTTGACTTTTCTCCCATGTTAAATCTCCATAAGAAAAGTTTATTTTTCATTTTTGACCCATTTAACGTAAATATTATCAAAATACAAATAAAACCTGCTAATAAAGGACCGAAAATCTTTGTTTTGGTAAAACCCGCATGTAAATCGGCCCAGTAGAAGTTTCAGACAAACTGTCCAAATGTTCTTTCCTTACGGCTTTAAATAGAGGTATATAGATAATGAACGCTGTTTTACTAAATATATTTTATACAAAATCTCACAACTAATACGTTTACAAGCTGCTTGCAAGAGTGAAGTATTTACATTTTGTGAAGAGCGGGCGACTTAGTTAGTTATTGTTTAGCACCACTAGGTAAGTGATGCGAGCGTGAGGTGTGATTTGAATGGAGCCCCCTTGTAGAATTTAGAGCCGTCGCTTCTTTTGACACGTCCCCACCATTAATGCATAGTTCTGTTAATACCAGCCATTGTTATTTTATTGGTTGGTAGTACGGAACCCTTGGCTAGTCTGTCGGTCAAACTAGCACTTCTTCCGTTTATTACCGCCCATTGGGCTCTAATGAGCCTAGGCCCAAGATGACTTGTCCAGTGCATGGTCTGTTTCCTTTTTTTCTCGGCTCATTTCGTCTGTTCTCTTTCTTTCCCGTTTTGTCTCTCTTCTCTCCTTATTTCTGTCTCTTCTGTCTCGTATATTGTCGTTTCTTCTCGCCTCGTCTCGAGTCTTCTCGTCTGTTTTTTTCTTTCTAGTTTTGTTTGTTTTCGTTCTAGGGTTCTTCCTGCAGTTCTGCCTTCTTTTAATCCATGATCCGTCATATGTCAGACTCGCGCTATCTTTAACCTAAGAAATGTCGATTTATTCTGAGGCAAGTCAAAGAAGTACACACCACATCTGGGGATATTTTATCGTTTAACCTATGATCTGGGGATATTTTTCGTTTAACCTATGATCTGGGGATATGTTTTTCATGTAACCTATGATCTGGGGATATTTTTCGTTTAACCTGTGATCTCAGGATATTTTTCGTTTAACCTATGATCTAAAGATATTTTTTCATTTGACCTATGATGTGAGGATATTTTTTCGTTTAATCTATTATCTGAGGATATTTTTTCTCCTGGTCGACCATTCCCACTCCTCTTTCAAATTTAAAAAAATTTAAGTCTCGGAATATTTTTTAAATATAAGATCTAGGGATATTTTATTTTATAATCTAACATAAAAGGACGATTTTTTATTTTAATCTAAGATCTGGAGATCATTTTTTACCTGGTTGGCAGCCCTCACCCCAGCTGAAGATCAGTCCCACTAAAAACACATATTGGTACACTAGCCCATGTAGCTCAAATGATACAAACTGTACAATCAGATGTTTGGTTCTTTAGTAAAACTATTTACTGCTTTATTTCAAAAATATTTAAATTAACTTTACTTTGAGAATTGTATTCGCAGACAATCGGTCGACCGGTCTCAGAGAAAGTTTGCAGACTGCCACGCCTACGTCTGCACCTGAGGCCGCATTCATTGCTGACCCAGCACTCAAATCACTTTCTACCCGTGCAATACAGGTGGCATTTCGTAGTAGATAATGCTGAAGGACATATTTATTGTAGGTGGGTGGTAAGTCCTTTTCTTTAACTTTTATATAAACTTTTTATTCATGGTTGTTTGGAATGCTGCGCGTCATCAAAATAGTGACTGGGGGATACTAAAAATGTTCAAGTGGGAACACGCATCTTGTAATATGTCAAACTAAAGGTTATTAAAAGGCAAAATTAACGGAGCTTAGAAATATTTTTGTTAGATGATCCTGAACAAAATGGCGTCACAAAATATATTTGGAATTTTGTAACTATAAAATTGTTGTTTCCCTTTGAAAGCATAACAAAACAGGGTACAATATGTATCACGTCTCCTCACCAAATAACGACAGAGATGCCAACCTATGAGCAAGAAAATTATCTAGAATATAACCATAATGTTGAATTCAGCGTAAATAGCAAATATAATCCAACCAACTTTTAATGGAACAATTTGTAAAAAGACCTTGAAAATAAACTTACCTCACAGCATGTTAAATATATAATATGCAACAATATTTCACGAAGTTTTTACACAACCAGTCTTACTCCAATGCATTTACCTGAACAACTAAGCGCCATTTTATTTGTAATTTTATTACAAAAACAAACTTCATTAATAATTATCGTATATCGGGATACATCTAAAAAAACTGTGAAAACAAAATTTCCCGCAGTCCTTCGGTGGACTAGAAACGATAAAAAATATTAATGAAAAATTATCTAAATAATTTTAAAACATAGTAACACTTGATTACATTCCAACTTCACAGTTTGTTCATATTTTTTGTAAAGCTGTACTCATGTCGCGTATAAAATAGATATATAACTATATAGGCTATGTATTTTAGTAGCCTCCTCCCTTGCCTGCTTCGCTCACCAACCCCCGCGGACAGCAAATGTAAACAGATTATTGTATACGCTGATAATTTCACGGAAGATCGATGAGGCCAGAGGCATTTCGATCGGGGTAGGGTGGTGGGGTAGCGGAAATCAGGAACCTAACCAATGCGCGGGCAGCAGTGACCTGGAACCTGACCCATGCGCAAGTAACGGAGACCTGGAACTTGACCCATGCGCGGGTAGCGGAGACCTGGAACCTGACCCATCCGCGGGTAATGGAGACCTGAAATCTGACCCATCCGCGTGTAATGGAGACCTGAAACCTGACCCCAGCGCGGGTTATGGAGACCTGAAACCTGACCCATGCGCGGGTAGCGGAGACCTGGAACCTCACCAATGTACCGATAGCGGAGACTTAAAACCTGACCAATGCACGGGCAGCGGAGACCTGGAATCTGACCCATCCGCGGGTAGCTGAGACCTGGAACCTGATCAATGTACCAATAGCGGAGACTTAAAACCTGACCAATGTACTGGTAGCGGAGACCTGGAATCTGACCCATCCGCGGGTAGCGGAGACCT
>JAGFPH010013834.1:4316-25351 GCA_018207615.1 Philaenus spumarius | reverse complement strand
TGAAATAAAAAATGTTTTTATCAAAATGAATCACTTTAAAATCTTCCGAAGGTTTGAACATCACAAATAAAAGATGCAGGTAACGTTGAGAAGTTGAAACAAGCTCGCACTATAATCGCTAGAAACCTCCGTTCCCGTTTTCTGCAGTTCTTCTTTTGTCAGTCAAAGGGAAAAGTAGCGCGGCGGGTTGAACTGCGGAAGGATTATAAGAGTTTTAATGAGAAATCATCCCTCAGGACTTTCTGGAATCCTTTCGCTTGCAGGAAAAGTAAAATATTTATGTAACGAATTTAATGTCTTTAATCCAGAACTAACTTTGTGATAATTAAAGTGAATAAATTAGTAGCATCTTCGCATTAAATGTGATTGAAAACAAGATTTGTATTTCCAAATTTTATATTCTGAACGTCAAAAACCCGAATCCTCTAAAAAAACGTACATAATCGACTAATATAAAGTGCGTACGTGTGTGACAAAATAGCCATAGTGCATGCGCAAGGTTGTATTGTTTTTATTCGTAAACATAATATACAACAGCTGATTTCTTCCATCAGCTGTAGTAGGCCTGCTTCACCAACTGAGTGAACCATTTAAGGTTTAAAACTTTTATTTTATTATTATAAGAGAACATATGTTTTATTTAAACACTAGGGAAAACCCCTGCGTGCTCCGCACGCCAACTCCGTTGGAACCTTATATACACATAATCATGTTATGTTTTCTTTATAATAAAGGTGTAGGATTAATAATAACCCCAAAGCTAAGATGGTGAATAATGTAAAATGTTCGAATCAAATTATTTCGTGTATTTTAACCACAGCAGTTATAATAAAGGTTAAAGAACGAGCAAGGCTAAGGTCTACACTTTAAAACCCTAACCTAAAAGTTAGAAATACAAAAATTATTGCTTCAAAGTTTGAAATCAGCTGTTAATGAAAATATGGGAGCAAACAGCTGTTTTATCTGTTATTTTATTCAATTGGTTGCTACGGTAATACATGTAAATACATGTGTTGTTCATCAGTCTAAGTCTAATCTAAGAATTTGTCCAACTAAATTTACAAATATTGAAATAAAAAATGTTTTTATCAAAATGAATTTATAGCCTATTATAATAGTACAAAATCACAAATATATCAAACCTAATGTAAAGTAGCCTATCAAGAACCTAACCTTGTAGAATCGACATTCTAACTGAACGCAGTAGCCTAGCCTATGATGCAATAGAAATACACATAGCCTAGCTATAGGAATTTAAAAGTCAAGCGAATGTAAAGTCAATACCATATCTAGATGTTAAATTCAATACAACCGATGTATAATTGTAAACTAGATAAGTAATGCAAAACAAACCTATTGTAAAAGCAATTGTAACCTAACCGAATGTAACCTCCAAAACAAAACAACGCATAACAAATATAATTTCACAACACAAAACACCACAACACATTCATATATTTATTTATCAATCACAAAACACTTCACATAGAACCACACATTATTAATAAAAGACTTCAAGCTAAACAATCCGAAATTCCATTTGTAAACATTGAACACACTGTCAAAGCCAATCGCAAATTGAAAACAATGTACTAGCGTGGACCGCTAAATTACGTAACCTAATACACTGAAAATAAAAGTTTAGCGTATACAAATCAAATTGTTAGATCTGAATAATTATTTATTGTAATCCATATTATTATTTAAGTAGTCATTAGACAGTATCAATGTATGTAGATTCAACCATCGCAAGATGGAAGAGAACAGCTGTTTGTATGTGTAAATGTAAGTTAACCAATCAGAAGTTAGTTTATTTTGTCGCGATAAATAATATTTTATTTAAACTATAACAGTAGCCTAAAATTAAAACGCCTCTGTAATGAAAAATAATTATCAAAAATTGAAAGACAAACCATGAAAAATACGATAATAAACGCACTATATTTATTACGCTAAATGAGACTGCAAACGAACGTTGATCCGGCAGAGAGGAGCTACTTCGATGACGTCATGGTATTCATCCGCCGACAAATTAATGGAAAATGCGAATAAATACAAGAGTCAAGAGACCTCTAAAGGAAGGATGTGAACCCCGTAGTACCGGTAGCGTCACCAAGCCAAAACCGGCGTCCTTTTCAAAAGAGTCCTACAGTAGCCATCAAAGTGAGAAGATGTGTTAATGAAACAGTGCAAATTTTTTTAAGTTTAATGAAGTAATAATCCGAACAGTGACTTAATTCTAATAGAGATTGGTATACTCTAGATTAACTATTTAAAATATGAACAATTGAATGCGTGGAATGAACAATAAAACTTCAAATTATATAAAATTAAAAATCTTCAAAAGACTTTCTGTAACCCAAATCCGAAATTAACAATCCCTATAATTTTGAACTTTCCTAGAGTGATATGAATGCGTATAGTAAATTTAAGGAGGTATATTCAGTTCCAGCAGAGTGCCTACCCCGAGATACTTTTAAAATTCAATGAAATTAAATAAAAACTTTTACCTTTTAATAGATATGCAAATTTCTACCAAAATTGAGCTAAGCCAGGGTAACTATGAACTTTTATCAAGGCATACCCAAGAATCAAAACCAATACAAATTGTAATATTGATAAATTTTG
Organism: Philaenus spumarius; assembly: GCA_018207615.1. Classification (NCBI taxonomy): domain Eukaryota; kingdom Metazoa; phylum Arthropoda; class Insecta; order Hemiptera; family Aphrophoridae; genus Philaenus; species Philaenus spumarius. Next base: position 22,723 of record JAGFPH010013834.1, on the reverse strand, counting down.
ATTTCTAATAAATTTTTATGTTGATGATGTTCAGAAAACTTGTGTATTAAATGATTTATTTATAATGTTAACTTACTAGCTGATGAGAAATAAGAATAGCTTCAATATTTTATAAATTTTATCATCACAAATTTTAGGCTTTTTAGAATTTATAACTGGGATAGTTATAAAATGGCGACCAACGTATTGGGCTGAATATACCTTCATACATAATAAACTGACTTACCCTAGGAAATATAACAATTTAATAAATATATATGTATAGTTTTAAGATAGGCCTAATTTAAATTTTAGTTGTAGGCCTATATAAGATGTATTAGAAATAAGTGATGTTAAGTTAAGCACAAATAGCCAAGCCACATCTGTGATTTAGATATAAAATTAGGAACATAATCAAAATTTATAAAAATGAATCCCAACAACGAAAAGAACCCCAAATACAATCTAAGACCGACTATTTCCCAAACTAAGAAAGCTATAGAAGGAGAAATTAAAAATCCTAGACCATCTACTTCAACTGAAACCAGAACCAACGTCCCAATAGAACATTCCGAAACTGAAAACCCTGAATCTAGCACAATGCAACCTACTGTAAGCCTAATAGATCAAATGGCAATATTAATTCAAAACCTACAATTAAATATTGACCAGAAATTTAAAGAAAATGAACTAACGTTGGAATCCAAATTCAAAACTAATTTAGATCTAACACTAGAATCTAAATTTAAAGAAAACGAACAGAATTTAAAATGTACATTAGAATATAAATTTAAAGAGAACGAACGAACTTTAGAAACTAAATTCCAACAGAATGAACGAAATTTAGAATTAAAATTTCGGCAAAATCAAATAGAAAATCAAACTTTCATAAGCAACAGTTTCCATGAAATTCAAACCGAATTAGAAGAAGTTAAAGACTGCCTAACTAATCAAATAAATAAAGTAGAAGCACAATTTACATACAAACTAAATGAAATGGAACAAACTATTGAAATTAATAGCAAAAGAATTGAAACTATAGAGACACGATTAGAGGAAACCATAAACAGTAGAATTTTAAACGAATCACTAAATAAGCAAGAATGCACATTAGATAGTAAACTAAAAGAGACTAAAACAAGTTTAATTAATGAAGTCCAAAATATGATAGCCGACTTACCTAAAAGTAGCGCCGAAACCACAATTCCGACTCCAATTAACGTAATTTGCAATGCAAGCAATCACGACGGCAATAATCCGATTACACCCACACTTCCACATTTCAACGGAAGGCACAGTAACCCTAATGAATATTTATGTAGAATAACTCGATATTACGAACGATTAACCAATCGAAAAATTACTCAGACCGGAGACAATCAAGATTGTCTATTCGACATCATTGAGAACAGCTTCGAAGGTGCCGCAGCCAAGTGGTGGTAGTTAATCAAAGACGACATACAAGACTTTCAACAATTTAGCACGGAATTTTTAGCTAAATTTTGGAATCGCGATGTGCAGAGAGGTACGAGGCAGAAGTTGGAGTTCGAACATTGCGGGCCAGGAGGAAAGTTATCAAGGAGTGAGTATTTTATCGAGAGAGTCCTCACCATGAAGTCAATGACACCACAACCGAAGGAGGAGGATATCATTGCAGCGCTAGTAGAGCATTTCGACCAGCGAATTCAGGATGCTCAACGAGTGCAAAATATAATGAGCATCAAGGAATTTGCCGATCTACTGCAGAGAGAGGACACTGAAGAGACAAACGCAGGAATACGGAGACGAAATTATTCGAATGCCAGGGGAGGAGCTAGCAACCAACACGTCCGATCCAGCCAGCCATATCAACATAATGGATACCAGAACAATTCGAGGAATCCACAATTTAAACCGGCTGAAAACAACAGGTATAAGACTCCGAGAGATCACCCCTATAGCAACCCACCCAGATTCCAACAGCACCAGCGACCAAATTCCTACCAAAATGGACCTTACCAGCAGAATAACCCAAAATACGGACAACCAAAATGGCATCCACAATCTAGACCATACGAGAGGCAACCGGGACCGATCCAAAGCAACTTAAGATCCACGCCACAGCAAAACATAAGAGCCGGTTACCAGAACAACAATTACCAGGAGAGGAGACAGAACTCCTACCCAACACCCGACAGCAGAGGGTATGCCAACTTATTGCTACGAACACCAGAACAGAGACGACAACCAGAGACGAACCAGCCAAGGAGAATAGCACTGACCAACCAGCGTTAAACTCCAAAGCACTGGCGTAGGAAATAACGATGAATCATTTAACGGCTGTACAAGTGAAGTCGACCCCCAACATCCACATAGTACTTCACATCATGCTCCAGTGCAAATAAATCAAATAAAATTCGGACACATGCCAAACGACAACATCAAACATACACACTATAAAATCCTAAACATGTATTGTGACAGAGAATTCTTGTTACAAGAAGACAACCCGGAAACAAATGACCAACTAACAAATTACAAATGCCCAGAAATTGAAATGAAACTTAATGGTATTCCAACTAAAACATTAATCGACACAGGTAGCTCTATCACGTGCATATCAGACACATGGTTCCAAAACAACAAAGAAAATCTAAAACATTTCGAACAATTACCAGTCAATAACACCTATATAACAACAGCGCTAAATAACAAGTCCAAGAAAATTTCATTCATAATTCTATTACAAGCTGAAATACAGCATTTACAATTCGACATACAGTGCATAATAGTGCCGTACTTAGTAAAAGACTGTATAATGGGAATGGACATGATGAGAATGTTGAGAATGGTCATAAACTTCGATGAAAACACATTGAGAATATGCGATAAGCACAATGAAATGTTAAAAATGAAGTTTGGAAGCGAATACAGAGACTCGATGAGATGCAGAATTTTACTTTACAATCGAAACAATGAAGAATGGATAAGAGACGACGCGCATACGACTGAAGAAAGTAAAACCGAAATGGAAAATGTAGTAAAAGATAATGAGAATTTGGAACCTAACGAAAAACACCAGATAGTCGAACTAATTAAGAAATACCATTCAATATTTTCCGAGAAACCAGGTCGATGTCGACTATACCAACATCATATAAGAGTCGAAAACCCCGAAAATTACAGAGCACAGACATACCCCATCCCAATCAACTTACAAGATGCGGTTGAAAAAGAAATACAAAACATGTTAGATGACAATATAATCGAAATGTCAAATAGCTCATTTGTTAACCCGATAATCATAGTCAAAAAGAAATCCGGAGACCTAAGAGTATGTTTGGACATGCGAAGAATCAATGCACATATAACTCCAGACTACGAGTGTAATAGAAGCATAAATGAATTACTCGCCAAAGCCAGCAATTCAAAGTGGTTAACTACGTTAGACCTAACCTCTTCCTATTGGCAAATAGAATTAGACCCAGAATCACGACCGTACACAGCATTCCAATTCCGAGGAAAAATATACCAATACGTAGTGAGCCCATTTGGATTATCCACATCCCAAGCTGCATTGGTAAGAGCATTAGACCATGTATTTAGTAACTCAATCGAAAATTTCTCCCTTGTGTACATAGATGACATATGTATAGTTTCACCAGATTTCGACACACATTTAAAACATTTAGAATATGTATTCCAAAAATTAAGAGATGCCAACATGAAAATTAAATTAAGCAAATCAATATTTTGTAGAGACAGAGTGCCATTTCTGGGATACTACCTCACAACCACAGGCCTAGAACCAGATCCGGACAAAATTAAATGCTTCCAAAATTTTCCGTCCCCTACCACTAGGAAGGAATTAAAACGTTTCTTAGGAGGGATAAACTATTACAACAAATTTGTAGATAAATATTCTAAGACTGTACAACCACTCATGAGGCTTACCTCAAAGAAAACTAAATTTATTTGGACTAGTAAGGAAGAAGAAACGTTCCAGGCAATCAAAAGGTTATTTTGAAAACCAATGACCTAAGCCACCCAATACCAAATCAGCCATATTATTTACAGACCGACAGTTCTGACTTTGCAATTGGAGGGCATCTATATCAAATTGATGATAATAACAATAAGAAAGCGATAGTATTTATCTCCAAAACGCTTAAAAATTGTGAAATAAGATATAACCACCGAAAAAGAATTATTAGCAGTTGTGTATTGTGTGCAGAAAGTTCGACACTATATAATGAACGCAAAATTAACAATCATTACCGATCATAAAGCCCTAACCTTTTTAAAAACATGCCGATTATTGAACGCTAGATTAACTAGGTGGATACTAGCACTACAAGACTACCCATTCGAAATTATCCATTGTAAAGGAACTGACAATACCCTAGCAGATTTATTAAGTAGAGTCAGAATCGATGAAAATTCCAAATTACAAACAAACCCTTCTTCAGATTTATTAATAGCACACATAGAAAGACAATTCAGTTCAACACTTAGAGATAACCTCAAAACATTACCACAACTTCAACAAGATGATCCAACCATTAAACAAAAATACATAACAACCTTAAATTCAATTATAGATAATGATACAAATGAACAGAATAAATTTAAAATACACAACGATATACTCTATCAAAAACACAATAAAAAGTGGTTGATAGTAATACCAAACGTATTAGTTGACAGATTAGTGTCAGAATGTCACCTATACTATCTTCACTGTGGTGCTAAGAAATGCTTAACAACATTACAGGAAGACTTCATTTTTAAGAACATGTCCAGAAGTATAAGAAAATTCATAGGAACTTGTGATATTTGTCAGAAATGTAAGCATAATAATCATCCCCTATACGGAGAGACCAGTGGAGTCAAGTGTGAAGGCAAAAGCGACCTAATAGCTGTTGATTTAATAGGACCGTTACCAAAAAGCCGAGGAGGTGTCCAATACATATTCATTATACTCGACACATTTACTAAATATGTAAAATTATACAACATAAAACGCGCAACCGCACAAACTGTCACCGACAAAATGTTTAAAGATTATATACCCACTTTCGGACAGCCAAATAGAATATTAACAGACCATGGCACGCAATTTAAGAGTAAAATTTGGACAAACAAGTTAGAAGAATTCAAAATTAAACATATACTAAATCCAGTATACCACCCTATGTCTAACATGGCTGAAAGACCGATTCGAGAAATTAAGCGATGTCTTCGAACCTACTGTTCACATAACCATAGGCATTGTGCAACATGTATAGATACAATAAATCAGTTTCTCAATGAATTGCAACACGAAACGACAAAATTCACGCCTAACGAACTACAATTAAATCAAAAGTATTACAGATTTTGGACAGAAATAATACGAAAACCATTCACAAATGATACCCCTTTAGAACAAAAGTTAGAACTGACAAAAACAAGAATTCAAACTACACAAGCCAAAAGAGCTGATAAATTCAATAGGACGCACAAAATAACCACTTTCAAAGAGGGCGATTTAATATTAGTCAAATCATTCCCACAATCTAGCCAAAGCTACGGCGAGACCGCAAAATTATTCACAATTTACGTTGGACCACTCAAAATATTAAAACGAATTGGCAAAGCCAAATACACGTTAATCGACGAATATGATAAAACCTATGGACCTTACCATGTATCTTTGTTAAGAAAATACATAACCGATGAACTTGTACAGACCAGATAAACTAATACAAATGATCAAAAGAAAGACCTGATAACCAACAGCAAACCAAATATAAAAAACAACCATACTATACGATCTGAGAATCAGAATAACAAATAGTATTCAAATCCAAACAAGATAAAGTGTGATATAAATATGAATTATGTAAAAATAACCCATATGTGTACTAATATAACCTATGTGTCAACCAAGATAATTATATCAAGACTATGTAAAATATAAACTCAAAAGTAAACATACAGTGTAAATATTTGTGCCAACAGAACTAAGTGAACCCTAATCGACGCAATCCACTACCAGTGTGACAAATAAAGTGTTTCTCAAAATAACCATATTACAATTTCTCAAACAGACTAATATATTATTCCCCATAACCCCAAAACCCAAGCACGTCTAAATGACAAACATTATAGTGTTTCCCAAACAAGTGTTGTACCCAGTGTAAATAAAAAGCAAAAAACTTTATTTGAACTATAAAGTCAAAGCAATCCCCAATCCAGTGTATATAAAACCCCTACTAATTACAAAAACTCATCACAAAATGAAGTGTAAGACAATATTATCCCACCATTTAATTACTACTAAATGTTCACTCTAAAACAGAGATAGCCTAGTATTAGAAACTGTAAATAAGATAAAACAAATGTTAAATTATCAATACTGCTGAAATCAGAAGTGTACATGATATCAATATCTGTGACGAAAGTCAAAACATTACCCAACAAGTATTTATATTAAGTTACTGTAAGTTAAATCAATTGTTAATGTTAAGTTGTTATTTAGTTATGTATTTATGTGTCATATTGTGATTTTATACAATTATTAAACTAATTTTTAGCTCAATTAATCACAAAAATTAATTTAAGGGACTATTTATAATAGTACAAAATCACAAATATATCAAACCTAATGTAAAGTAGCCTATCAAGAACCTAACCTAGTAGAATCGACATTCTAACTGAATGCAGTAGCCTAGCCTATGATGCAATAGAAATACACATAGCCTAGCTATAGGAATTTAAAAGTCAAGCGAATGTAAAGTCAATACCATATTTATCTAGATGTTAAATTCAATACAACCGATGTATAATTGTAAACTAGATAAGTAATGCAAAACAAACCTATTGTAAAAGATATTGTAACCTAACCGAATGTAACCTCCAAAACAAAACAACGCATAACAAATATAATTTCACAGCACAAAGCACCACAACACATTCATATATTTATTTATCAATCACAAAACACTTCACATAGAACCACACATTATTAATAAAAGACTTCAAGCAAAACAATCCGAAATTCCATTTGCAAACATTAAACACACTGTCAAAGCCAACCGCAAATTGAAAACAATGTACTAGCGTGGACCGCTAAATTACGTAACCTAATACACTGAAAATAAAAGTTTAGCGTATCCAAATCAAATTGTTAGATCTGAATAATTATTTATTGTAATCCATATTATTATTTAAGTAGTCATTAGACAGTATCAATGTATTTAGATTCAACCATCGCAAGATGGAAGAGAACAGCTGTTTGTATGTGTAAATGTAAGTTAACCAATCAGAAGTTAGTTTATTTTGTCGCGATAAATAATATTTTATTTAAACTATAACAGTAGCCTAAAATTAAAACGCATCTGTAATGAAAAATAATTATCAAAAATTGAAAGACAAACCATGAAAAATACGATAATAAACGCACTATATTTATTACGCTAAATGAGACTGCAAACGAACGTTGATCCGGCAGAGAGGAGCTACTTCGATGACGTCATGGTATTCATCCGCCGACAAATTAATGGAAAATGCGAATAAATACAAGAGTCAAGAGACCTCTAAAGGAAGGATGTGAACCCCGTAGTACCGGTAGCGTCACCAAGCCAAAACCGGCGTCCTTTTCAAAAGAGTCCTACAGTAGCCATCAAAGTGAGAAGATGTGTTAATGAAACAGTGCAAATTTTTTTAAGTTTAATGAAGTAATAATCCGAACAGTGACTTAATTCTAATAGAGATTGGTATACTCTAGATTAACTATTTAAAATATGAACAATTGAATGCGTGGAATGAACAATAAAACTTCAAATTATATAAAATTAAAAATCTTCAAAAGACTTTCTGTAACCCAAATCCGAAATTAACAATCCCTATAATTTTGAACTTTCCTAGAGTGATATGAATGCGTATAGTAAATTTAAGGAGGTATATTCAGTTCCAGCAGAGTGCCTACCCCGAGATACTTTTAAAATTCAATGAAATTAAATAAAAACTTTTACCTTTTAATAGATATGCAAATTTCTACCAAAATTGAGCTAAGCCAGGGTAACTATGAACTTTTATCAAGGCATACCCAAGAATCAAAACCAATACAAATTGTAATATTGATAAATTTTGATTTCTAATAAATTTTTATGTTGATGATGTTCAGAAAACTTGTGTATTAAATGATTTATTTATAATGTTAACTTACTAGCTGATGAGAAATAAGAATAGCTTCAATATTTTATAAATTTTATCATCACAAATTTTAGGCTTTTTAGAATTTATAACTGGGATAGTTATAAAATGGCGACCAACGTATTGGGCTGAATATACCTTCATACATAATAAACTGACTTACCCTAGGAAATATAACAATTTAATAAATATATATGTATAGTTTTAAGATAGGCCTAATTTAAATTTTAGTTGTAGGCCTATATAAGATGTATTAGAAATAAGTGATGTTAAGTTAAGCACAAATAGCCAAGCCACATCTGTGATTTAGATATAAAATTAGGAACATAATCAAAATTTATAAAAATGAATCCCAACAACGAAAAGAACCCCAAATACAATCTAAGACCGACTATTTCCCAAACTAAGAAAGCTATAGAAGGAGAAATTAAAAATCCTAGACCATCTACTTCAACTGAAACCAGAACCAACGTCCCAATAGAACATTCCGAAACTGAAAACCCTGAATCTAGCACAATGCAACCTACTGTAAGCCTAATAGATCAAATGGCAATATTAATTCAAAACCTACAATTAAATATTGACCAGAAATTTAAAGAAAATGAACTAACGTTGGAATCCAAATTCAAAACTAATTTAGATCTAACACTAGAATCTAAATTTAAAGAAAACGAACAGAATTTAAAATGTACATTAGAATATAAATTTAAAGAGAACGAACGAACTTTAGAAACTAAATTCCAACAGAATGAACGAAATTTAGAATTAAAATTTCGGCAAAATCAAATAGAAAATCAAACTTTCATAAGCAACAGTTTCCAAGAAATTCAAACCGAATTAGAAGAAGTTAAAGACTGCCTAACTAATCAAATAAATAAAGTAGAAGCACAATTTACATACAAACTAAATGAAATGGAACAAACTATTGAAATTAATAGCAAAAGAATTGAAACTATAGAGACACGATTAGAGGAAACCATAAACAGTAGAATTTTAAACGAATCACTAAATAAGCAAGAATGCACATTAGATAGTAAACTAAAAGAGACTAAAACAAGTTTAATTAATGAAGTCCAAAATATGATAGCCGACTTACCTAAAAGTAGCGCCGAAACCACAATTCCGACTCCAATTAACGTAATTTGCAATGCAAGCAATCACGACGGCAATAATCCGATTACACCCACACTTCCACATTTCAACGGAAGGCACAGTAACCCTAATGAATATTTATGTAGAATAACTCGATATTACGAACGATTAACCAATCGAAAAATTACTCAGACCGGAGACAATCAAGATTGTCTATTCGACATCATTGAGAACAGCTTCGAAGGTGCCGCAGCCAAGTGGTGGTAGTTAATCAAAGACGACATACAAGACTTTCAACAATTTAGCACGGAATTTTTAGCTAAATTTTGGAATCGCGATGTGCAGAGAGGTACGAGGCAGAAGTTGGAGTTCGAACATTGCGGGCCAGGAGGAAAGTTATCAAGGAGTGAGTATTTTATCGAGAGAGTCCTCACCATGAAGTCAATGACACCACAACCGAAGGAGGAGGATATCATTGCAGCGCTAGTAGAGCATTTCGACCAGCGAATTCAGGACGCTCAACGAGTGCAAAATATAATGAGCATCAAGGAATTTGCCGATCTACTGCAGAGAGAGGACACTGAAGAGACAAACGCAGGAATACGGAGACGAAATTATTCGAATGCCAGGGGAGGAGCTAGCAACCAACACGTCCGATCCAGCCAGCCATATCAACATAATGGATACCAGAACAATTCGAGGAATCCACAATTTAAACCGGCTGAAAACAACAGGTATAAGACTCCGAGAGATCACCCCTATAGCAACCCACCCAGATTCCAACAGCACCAGCGACCAAATTCCTACCAAAATGGACCTTACCAGCAGAATAACCCAAAATACGGACAACCAAAATGGCATCCACAATCTAGACCATACGAGAGGCAACCGGGACCGATCCAAAGCAACTTAAGATCCACGCCACAGCAAAACATAAGAGCCGGTTACCAGAACAACAATTACCAGGAGAGGAGACAGAACTCCTACCCAACACCCGACAGCAGAGGGTATGCCAACTTATTGCTACGAACACCAGAACAGAGACGACAACCAGAGACGAACCAGCCAAGGAGAATAGCACTGACCAACCAGCGTTAAACTCCAAAGCACTGGCGTAGGAAATAACGATGAATCATTTAACGGCTGTACAAGTGAAGTCGACCCCCAACATCCACATAGTACTTCACATCATGCTCCAGTGCAAATAAATCAAATAAAATTCGGACACATGCCAAACGACAACATCAAACATACACACTATAAAATCCTAAACATGTATTGTGACAGAGAATTCTTGTTACAAGAAGACAACCCGGAAACAAATGACCAACTAACAAATTACAAATGCCCAGAAATTGAAATGAAACTTAATGGTATTCCAACTAAAACATTAATCGACACAGGTAGCTCTATCACGTGCATATCAGACACATGGTTCCAAAACAACAAAGAAAATCTAAAACATTTCGAACAATTACCAGTCAATAACACCTATATAACAACAGCGCTAAATAACAAGTCCAAGAAAATTTCATTCATAATTCTATTACAAGCTGAAATACAGCATTTACAATTCGACATACAGTGCATAATAGTGCCGTACTTAGTAAAAGACTGTATAATGGGAATGGACATGATGAGAATGTTGAGAATGGTCATAAACTTCGATGAAAACACATTGAGAATATGCGATAAGCACAATGAAATGTTAAAAATGAAGTTTGGAAGCGAATACAGAGACTCGATGAGATGCAGAATTTTACTTTACAATCGAAACAATGAAGAATGGATAAGAGACGACGCGCATACGACTGAAGAAAGTAAAACCGAAATGGAAAATGTAGTAAAAGATAATGAGAATTTGGAACCTAACGAAAAACACCAGATAGTCGAACTAATTAAGAAATACCATTCAATATTTTCCGAGAAACCAGGTCGATGTCGACTATACCAACATCATATAAGAGTCGAAAACCCCGAAAATTACAGAGCACAGACATACCCCATCCCAATCAACTTACAAGATGCGGTTGAAAAAGAAATACAAAACATGTTAGATGACAATATAATCGAAATGTCAAATAGCTCATTTGTTAACCCGATAATCATAGTCAAAAAGAAATCCGGAGACCTAAGAGTATGTTTGGACATGCGAAGAATCAATGCACATATAACTCCAGACTACGAGTGTAACAGGAGCATAAATGAATTACTCGCCAAAGCCAGCAATTCAAAGTGGTTAACTACATTAGACCTAACCTCTTCCTATTGGCAAATAGAATTAGATCCAGAATCACGACCGTACACAGCATTCCAATTCCGAGGAAAAATATACCAATACGTAGTGAGCCCATTTGGATTATCCACATCCCAAGCTGCATTGGTAAGAGCATTAGACCATGTATTTAGTAACTCAATCGAAAATTTCTCCCTTGTGTACATAGATGACATATGTATAGTTTCACCAGATTTCGACACACATTTAAAACATTTAGAATATGTATTCCAAAAATTAAGAGATGCCAACATGAAAATTAAATTAAGCAAATCAATATTTTGTAGAGACAGAGTGCCATTTCTGGGATACTACCTCACAACCACAGGCCTAGAACCAGATCCGGACAAAATTAAATGCTTCCAAAATTTTCCGTCCCCTACCACTAGGAAGGAATTAAAACGTTTCTTAGGAGGGATAAACTATTACAACAAATTTGTAGATAAATATTCTAAGACTGTACAACCACTCATGAGGCTTACCTCAAAGAAAACTAAATTTATTTGGACTAGTAAGGAAGAAGAAACGTTCCAGGCAATCAAAAGGTTATTTTGAAAACCAATGACCTAAGCCACCCAATACCAAATCAGCCATATTATTTACAGACCGACAGTTCTGACTTTGCAATTGGAGGGCATCTATATCAAATTGATGATAATAACAATAAGAAAGCGATAGTATTTATCTCCAAAACGCTTAAAAATTGTGAAATAAGATATAACCACCGAAAAAGAATTATTAGCAGTTGTGTATTGTGTGCAGAAAGTTCGACACTATATAATGAACGCAAAATTAACAATCATTACCGATCATAAAGCCCTAACCTTTTTAAAAACATGCCGATTATTGAACGCTAGATTAACTAGGTGGATACTAGCACTACAAGACTACCCATTCGAAATTATCCATTGTAAAGGAACTGACAATACCCTAGCAGATTTATTAAGTAGAGTCAGAATCGATGAAAATTCCAAATTACAAACAAACCCTTCTTCAGATTTATTAATAGCACACATAGAAAGACAATTCAGTTCAACACTTAGAGATAACCTCAAAACATTACCACAACTTCAACAAGATGATCCAACCATTAAACAAAAATACATAACAACCTTAAATTCAATTATAGATAATGATACAAATGAACAGAATAAATTTAAAATACACAACGATATACTCTATCAAAAACACAATAAAAAGTGGTTGATAGTAATACCAAACGTATTAGTTGACAGATTAGTGTCAGAATGTCACCTATACTATCTTCACTGTGGTGCTAAGAAATGCTTAACAACATTACAGGAAGACTTCATTTTTAAGAACATGTCCAGAAGTATAAGAAAATTCATAGGAACTTGTGATATTTGTCAGAAATGTAAGCATAATAATCATCCCCTATACGGAGAGACCAGTGGAGTCAAGTGTGAAGGCAAAAGCGACCTAATAGCTGTTGATTTAATAGGACCGTTACCAAAAAGCCGAGGAGGTGTCCAATACATATTCATTATACTCGACACATTTACTAAATATGTAAAATTATACAACATAAAACGCGCAACCGCACAAACTGTCACCGACAAAATGTTTAAAGATTATATACCCACTTTCGGACAGCCAAATAGAATATTAACAGACCATGGCACGCAATTTAAGAGTAAAATTTGGACAAACAAGTTAGAAGAATTCAAAATTAAACATATACTAAATCCAGTATACCACCCTATGTCTAACATGGCTGAAAGACCGATTCGAGAAATTAAGCGATGTCTTCGAACCTACTGTTCACATAACCATAGGCATTGTGCAACATGTATAGATACAATAAATCAGTTTCTCAATGAATTGCAACACGAAACGACAAAATTCACGCCTAACGAACTACAATTAAATCAAAAGTATTACAGATTTTGGACAGAAATAATACGAAAACCATTCACAAATGATACCCCTTTAGAACAAAAGTTAGAACTGACAAAAACAAGAATTCAAACTACACAAGCCAAAAGAGCTGATAAATTCAATAGGACGCACAAAATAACCACTTTCAAAGAGGGCGATTTAATATTAGTCAAATCATTCCCACAATCTAGCCAAAGCTACGGCGAGACCGCAAAATTATTCACAATTTACGTTGGACCACTCAAAATATTAAAACGAATTGGCAAAGCCAAATACACGTTAATCGACGAATATGATAAAACCTATGGACCTTACCATGTATCTTTGTTAAGAAAATACATAACCGATGAACTTGTACAGACCAGATAAACTAATACAAATGATCAAAAGAAAGACCTGATAACCAACAGCAAACCAAATATAAAAAACAACCATACTATACGATCTGAGAATCAGAATAACAAATAGTATTCAAATCCAAACAAGATAAAGTGTGATATAAATATGAATTATGTAAAAATAACCCATATGTGTACTAATATAACCTATGTGTCAACCAAGATAATTATATCAAGACTATGTAAAATATAAACTCAAAAGTAAACATACAGTGTAAATATTTGTGCCAACAGAACTAAGTGAACCCTAATCGACGCAATCCACTACCAGTGTGACAAATAAAGTGTTTCTCAAAATAACCATATTACAATTTCTCAAACAGACTAATATATTATTCCCCATAACCCCAAAACCCAAGCACGTCTAAATGACAAACATTATAGTGTTTCCCAAACAAGTGTTGTACCCAGTGTAAATAAAAAGCAAAAAACTTTATTTGAACTATAAAGTCAAAGCAATCCCCAATCCAGTGTATATAAAACCCCTACTAATTACAAAAACTCATCACAAAATGAAGTGTAAGACAATATTATCCCACCATTTAATTACTACTAAATGTTCACTCTAAAACAGAGATAGCCTAGTATTAGAAACTGTAAATAAGATAAAACAAATGTTAAATTATCAATACTGCTGAAATCAGAAGTGTACATGATATCAATATCTGTGACGAAAGTCAAAACATTACCCAACAAGTATTTATATTAAGTTACTGTAAGTTAAATCAATTGTTAATGTTAAGTTGTTATTTAGTTATGTATTTATGTGTCATATTGTGATTTTATACAATTATTAAACTAATTTTTAGCTCAATTAATCACAAAAATTAATTTAAGGGACTATTTATAATAGTACAAAATCACAAATATATCAAACCTAATGTAAAGTAGCCTATCAAGAACCTAACCTAGTAGAATCGACATTCTAACTGAATGCAGTAGCCTAGCCTATGATGCAATAGAAATACACATAGCCTAGCTATAGGAATTTAAAAGTCAAGCGAATGTAAAGTCAATACCATATTTATCTAGATGTTAAATTCAATACAACCGATGTATAATTGTAAACTAGATAAGTAATGCAAAACAAACCTATTGTAAAAGATATTGTAACCTAACCGAATGTAACCTCCAAAACAAAACAACGCATAACAAATATAATTTCACAGCACAAAGCACCACAACACATTCATATATTTATTTATCAATCACAAAACACTTCACATAGAACCACACATTATTAATAAAAGACTTCAAGCAAAACAATCCGAAATTCCATTTGCAAACATTAAACACACTGTCAAAGCCAACCGCAAATTGAAAACAATGTACTAGCGTGGACCGCTAAATTACGTAACCTAATACACTGAAAATAAAAGTTTAGCGTATCCAAATCAAATTGTTAGATCTGAATAATTATTTATTGTAATCCATATTATTATTTAAGTAGTCATTAGACAGTATCAATGTATTTAGATTCAACCATCGCAAGATGGAAGAGAACAGCTGTTTGTATGTGTAAATGTAAGTTAACCAATCAGAAGTTAGTTTATTTTGTCGCGATAAATAATATTTTATTTAAACTATAACAGTAGCCTAAAATTAAAACGCCTCTGTAATGAAAAATAATTATCAAAAATTGAAAGACAAACCATGAAAAATACGATAATAAACGCACTATATTTATTACGCTAAATGAGACTGCAAACGAACGTTGATCCGGCAGAGAGGAGCTACTTCGATGACGTCATGGTATTCATCCGCCGACAAATTAATGGAAAATGCGAATAAATACAAGAGTCAAGAGACCTCTAAAGGAAGGATGTGAACCCCGTAGTACCGGTAGCGTCACCGAGCCAAAACCGGCGTCCTTTTCAAAAGAGTCCTACAGTAGCCATCAAAGTGAGAAGATGTGTTAATGAAACAGTGCAAATTTTTTTAAGTTTAATGAAGTAATAATCCGAACAGTGACTTAATTCTAATAGAGATTGGTATACTCTAGATTAACTATTTAAAATATGAACAATTGAATGCGTGGAATGAACAATAAAACTTCAAATTATATAAAATTAAAAATCTTCAAAAGACTTTCTGTAACCCAAATCCGAAATTAACAATCCCTATAATTTTGAACTTTCCTAGAGTGATATGAATGCGTATAGTAAATTTAAGGAGGTATATTCAGTGCCAGCAGAGTGCCTACCCCGAGATACTTTTAAAATTCAATGAAATTAAATAAAAACTTTTACCTTTTAATAGATATGCAAATTTCTACCAAAATTGAGCTAAGCCAGGGTAACTATGAACTTTTATCAAGGCATACCCAAGAATCAAAACCAATACAAATTGTAATATTGATAACTTTTGATTTCTAATAAATGTTTATGTTGATGATGTTCAGAAAACTTGTGTATTAAATGATTTATTTATAATGTTAACTTACTAGCTGATGAGAAATAAGAATAGCTTCAATATTTTATAAATTTTATCATCACAAATTTTAGGCTTTTTAGAATTTATAACTGGAATAGGTATACTATGTTACTCAGGGATAGTGTAGCTTTTTATTAGTAAAACTATTTTACTTTCTCACTATACTATAGTATAGAGAAAGTATAGTGATCGCAAAAAAATCGATGTTGAGATTTTTGTGGAAATATCCGTTTTGGGTCCACGGTTATTATTTTTTTATAAAAAAACGGCTCTAACGATTTCGATCAAATTTGGCTTGTTTGTAGCCCTTAATGTACCCTACCATATTCAGAAAACCGTATCTTTCTAAAAATTCTTGTTTAGCTAATAATAACAATAATAATTGATTTTTGGGGGTTTTTGGCCAAAAAGGGGGTTGTTTTTCAAACTTTTTCAAAACCTTTTTTCGTGCATCCATAAAGTACGCCTGTATAGATGCACGAAAAAAGGTTTTGAAAAATTTTGAAAAACAACCCCCTTTTTGGCCAAAAAAATCCCCAAAAAAAATCAGTTATTATTTTTTTATAAAAAAACGGCTGTAACGATTTTCATCAAATTTGGCTTATTTGTAGCCGTTAATGTACCCTACCATATGCACAAAACCGTATCTTTCTAAAAATTCTTGTTTAGCTAATAATAATTATAACAACAGATTTTCGGGAGTTTTTTGGCCAAAAAGGGGGTTGTTTTTCAAAATTTGTCAAAATTGTTTTTCGTGCGTCTATACAGGCCTAATAGACGTATTTTGTTCAAATTTGTTCGAAATCGATCGAATAGTTTTCTCTCTAGCTAATAATAATAATATTTAGTTAATCTCCTACTTTAATATCACCTCTCCTACCCCACCTAAAATTATGAAGTCACAGTGAATCTGTTTAATAATTTAAATACGTTTGTAAGAAAGTATGTGCCAGTTCCTGGTACCGTTTATTTTTAATCGGTTCAGTAATTCAAGAGATTACCCCCTACATAAAAACAAACGAACAAATATTTCACCTCTTTATAATATTAGTTTTTAATATCATATAATATTAAATATAATATAGTTTTTAATATTATTTATAATATTATGTTTTCAATAAACAACTGCAAAGTTGCCACTACCTTACTCTTCTATATTTTTCGACTTTGAACTAAAGATGTTTCCGTGTCTGGATATAAAATATGTATGCAAGCTAATGCAGTACTTTCAGCTTAAGGGCTGGAACGGATTCAGAGTCTTTTGAAAGGACTTTCCGCCGGTTGTATTTTAAATAAGTCTATTTTGTACGAAAGATTGTAAGTTTGACTTAATATTGGAGAGTGGAAAATTTACTTTTACAGTAGGGTTGTTCTGGACAAGGCTGTAGCCAAGGGGGGGGGGGGTCGACCCCCCGAAATCCCGAAATTTAGTAGTAAACATTAATACTAGGTTTAATAAGTGCAAGTTAAATTATGAAATAGACAACACAACAGAGGATCCAGCAACTTATTTTACACCATTGTGCCATTGCAAGCATACTGATATTTAGATTTACTTGATTAAACTACAACGTACAATACACATGGACGCAGTAGGTTACAGCTTTACTCTCTTGTGAAATTGATCTTATCTAAAATAAGAAAACTATGAAGGTTCAACAAAAATACTTTACTCTAACAAAACACCCAATGCATTGTGTATTGAAAATTCGCCCAATACGGGGGTAGTCGTGCGAAGCACGCAATGCTCTGTGTATTGAAAATTATTCCAATACGGGGGTTTTCGTGCGAAGCATGCAATGCTCTGTGTATTGAAAACCCTCCCAATACGGGGGTAGTCGTGCGAATCACGCAATGCTCTGTGTATTGAAAATTCTACGAATACGGGGGTTGGCGTGCGAAGCATGCAATGCTCTGTGTATTAAAGATTCTCCCAATACGGGGGTTGACGTGCGAAGCACTCAATGCATTGTATTGAAAATACTCCAAATACGGGGGTTGGCGTGCGAAGCACGCAATGCATTGTGTATTGAAAATTCGACCCAATATGGGGGTTGGCGTGCGAAGCACGCAATGCATTGTGTATTGAAAGTACTCCCAATACAGGGGTTGGCGTGCGAAGCATGCAATGCATTGTGTATTGAAAATTGCCC
>JAGFPH010013832.1:6993-25358 GCA_018207615.1 Philaenus spumarius | reverse complement strand
GGATTATTATGTCCGTCTGTGTGACTTTTTTGTAATTTAAGTAGTTTACTTACTTTACATAGAATTACAAAGAAGTCACACAGACGACATAATGATCCTTTTAATTATCAATGAATTGGATACAAACAAAATGAGGTTTTAATTTAAAACATGTTTCATGAACATCTAATGGTAATTTATTAAAATAAAGATTTCAATTAACTTAGAACAATTAATTACACATTGATTTTAATAAAAACACCATAAATAATGTTTTAATATTAGCATTCAGTTAAATGATCGAACAATGTGCACAAAAAATGATCAATATAACAAAACAATATTAATTAGGCTACAGATTGACAAAATTGTTTAGGATATTACATACTCGTACATTTGAAAATTTCAGCGTATGACATTAATCTTTTCCCAGGATATTTATTCAAATTTATTTATTTTTCATAATTTTTATGGTCGATTTATTTTTTATTATTTAGCATGGAAGGATTAGTAAGAAGGGTATTGGCGTGCGAAGCATGCAGCGATATTCGTCGTACTTATATTATGGTAGCCCTATCAAACTTTAACCGTTGCACAATTTACAGCATTTCCTAAGTTTATGGAAAATGTTCTTCAGATGGAGTATAACCTCAACTAGACATAAATTATAGCCATGAAGCTACGTGTCGGGTTAAACATGGATGTTTTTGCAAACTACTAACGATAGGTAAAGTGACCGCATGAAATCTCCAGTCGGCGACGGTTAATTGGGGTATTGTGCCCACTGCCACAACGGTCGCGATGGCGACACAACTTTGGTCGGTTAATCTCGGGTAACGGGATCGGGCATAACTCGCACAATAGCATGCCGAAGTGTACTTTACTTGTCTTAGGAGAAAAAATCTGTCGTGATGCGCATTTTGATATCAACTGTGGTTGTTTTGTGTTCTTTATGCGTCTCTGGGCAACGGTGACGTCACGAAACCACTCGCCCGGTAATCATACCTTCTTTATCTGGAATTTAACTCAAATAGGCTACTCTTTCCTATACTACATTCAAATTTTTTCTGTAATTTAAAAGTGTAATATGAGTTTCAATAGGCCTAACTAATTATTTTATTTAATCTATACTAATATTATAAAGAAGTTAAATTTGCTAGTTTGTTTTTTGTTTGTGTTTTTTTGTTTGGGGTAATCTCTGGGACTACTGAACAGAGTGAAAAAATAGTTTTACTAATAAAAAGCTTCACTATCACTGAGTAATATAGGCTATAATTCATTTTGATAAAAACATTTTTTATGTCAATATTTGTAAATTTAGTCGGAAACAATTCTTAGATTATGCCTAGGCTGTGATGAATTACCATAGTAACCAATTGAATACAATAACAGATAAAACAGCTGTTTGCTCTAATATTTTCATTAACACCTGATTTCACACTTTGAAGCAACTATTTATATTTATAACTTTTAGGTTAGGTTTTTATCAAAGAGTAGACCTGAGCCTTGCTGGTTCTTTTAACTTTTATTATAACTGCTGTTATAAAATACACTAAATAATTTAATTTGAACATTTAACATTATTTACCATCTTAACTTTGGGGTTATTATTAATCCTACACCTTTATTATAAAGAAAACATAGCATGATTATGTGTATAGAAGGTTCCAACGGGGTTGGCGTGCGGAGCACGCAGGGGTTTCCCCTAGTGCTATATATTTTTGTACTACTTCAATTTTATGTTTCCTAAATCTTTTATTTTATGCAATAGAAAATGTTTTGTATAATAAATTTCCTGTATCGTGAAAAATGCCAACTAATACTTTTTCAGTTGTTACCAAAACAATGTGTTTATGTATCTATCTGTCGTTCCCGGCATTGCTAGAGTAAAAAATAAAGCTCTATCAATTTCAATCAGTAGCAGAATCTAACTTTGAAGAAACAGTTGTTTTAGTAAACTTCCATCTACTATTTAATGCTGAGTACCATGGTGTGTATCTATGTAAACCACCTTTTAATCTAAAGTACTGATTTTTTCATAAGTTACATTTTACATATTTAACATAGTAATAATAATAAACTATATGGTCCCACTCAATGAACATTTATTTTGTTTTAATTATTCCGGTCAAATTTCGACTTTCTAGGCATTATAATTTTGGATATCTATAGGACATTACAAAGGACATGCAAAAGAACAGAGATAAGGTCCTATACACTTTCGTAAATCTTTTCTTAGTCAACATTTCTTTCGCTATATGTTTTTTTTTAATCTTTATCTGGTACGATAAAAATAAAGCATAAAATACACCCGACCTTCTTATTTTCACAACTTTTTTCATTCACCGACAACCCCATTTTGAAAAAACTTAGATAAATGTCAATAAAAGATTTATTCAAATTGTGTATATAGTTGTTTAGTTTAATCGCAGCAGAAACTACTGTATTAATGCTGCAGTATATATGTGCTTAATTTGTTATTTGTTTTAACAATATGTTTATTTATCTGTGCGTGCAGTAAATGTATTCAAACATTCTCCACAAGAAATAATAATATCATATTACTAAAGGGCTCTGCAACTGCTGGAGCAAATGAAAACAGATTATTGTATACTCTTATATTTAATTTTAAATGATGATAGATTAGAACCCTTTGATTGGGGTAAGATGGTGCAGGTAGAGGTGGCTTAATCCTGATGCATGCGCAGTAGGACCAGATGTTTTCTTAAATTACAGGCATTTATTATATAATTCATAATAAAGCTAAGAAAGTCCATACTTACACAAAGTATATTGAACTTCCACTTGTATTAAATTTAAAATATAGTATACTGCAGCACTAGACATCCATTGTTTTAATATCAAAGTATATACGTTTTCTAAATTAATTTTTCATGTCGAATGCCTACAATGTTACAATAGACAACTTCAGTTTTATGGTAACACATTTAATTTTAATTTTATTGGTGTTCATAATTGATGTTTTCCAATTTATTTCAAATTTCATGGAACTTATTATTTTATATGCATTGTAACGAGTTATTTTTCCTCTTTAAATTTCAAATAACAATTTAATGCTTATCACAATTTGACTCTGCACTCGCAACTATGATTATGTGTAATACAAGATTATAGTTTCAAGCTTTTAACGATTACTAAGTCTTGTCAGTTAAAATAAAATTGATCTAAAACCGATTATTGCCGTTACATCCAGAGGCAACATTGTAATGACATGCAGTTAATTATTAATGTCACAAACCTGCTTGTACATGTTCGCACACGCAAACCTGACTTCTTAAATATATTCATCGTTTAAATAAAGATTAGATTGTATGTTTTAAATTAATAGACACTGTAGTTACTTGAGATGTACACACTATTCATAATAATTTATTGAGATAATTAGTTTTGAAACTAAATGCAAAGTCCATCAACACATTGTTACTGGAATATTTAAATTACTCGGCACATCTGGATCGTGTGGGTTGTTTGTTGAAAGACTGTCCTCTGTTAATTGAAGTAAAATAAAAAAGTTGGCTTGACATAACATTCATAATGGTAAAGATATGTTTTACAAATATTCCTACAATCTACAAGATACATTCGTATAGCCTATAGCCAATGATAAATTATACATTTTTTGGTGTCGTTTTCGAAGAAACTGAACACACATAGATAAAAATATATACTTTTATTTATATTTTATTATACTACAATTAATTCTGAATTTAGAATTTCATTTTGCTTTTAGAATTTTTGTTAGGCATAACTTTTTTAATTTAATTGGTCTTCTTGGCTTTAAATAGGTGGTTAAAGTCTTTAAAACTAAGTTAAAGCGTTGTTTCAAATCTGTGGTTAGATGGTAAGAAGGTGGAAGTAAAGCAAGCGATAGTTAGTTGATATGATTAAAGATACCCTGTCTTGGATTTAAATTTGAGTTTTTTTGTTATATTTTTTCAAAATCTTACAGCAGTATTTAAGTAAACAATCTAATGATATAGACATATTAGAGTAATAAGAGTCCTTGTGCATCAGTGCTAAAAACAACAAAAGCGAGACAAATTTCAAAAAATGTTTGAAAAACTAGTTGAAGGCGTATTTTAATGAAGATTACACTAAATCCCGAAAGTTACATTCATTACTTTAACCAATTTTTTGTATAATTTGTGTATAATTTAACTATAATTTTGTGTAGTGCAAACCTATTGCAAAGAATAAGTTTTTAAATATATAATTTATTGGTTTACGAGAATTATCATAGAAATTACACACAAGTTAAATTTGTAATATTTCGAACAAATTTGTAAAACAATACAAAATGTACGTCAAGAAGTGTGCAATTTCCTTTGTTGAAATTAAAAATTTAAAGAGCAATGAACTTGTAAACAAGTGGCTTTTATAGAGATCAAAACAGAGTAACATAACATGCCTCATATTACGTAGACTACAACATTAACCACTTAGAAGGAACCTGGCAGATGTTTTAAGAATTTCTTAAACACTATAATTAAGTTCAACTGTTATTTTATAAGGTGTTAGATACGTTGTATACTCATACATTATCCTCATCTTCTATAATGCAGCCTTGTTAGAAAATTGGTAGTGTGGTTTGCTAACAACTTTTTGCAGAATAGTTTAAGTTTAGATAGTGGAACTAAGTTGTATTTATCTATACAAAAAAACATTTTCGTTGGTTGCCTTTATCTTTTATTTTGTTTGTTTGTACGTAAAGATGTAACTAAACAACTACTAGAGAGATTGAAACTTTAATTATTGATTTCCGAGTTGCAACATGTTTTAATACGATGATTATTAAAGAACAATAGAGAACAATCCTGATACTACACTTTTTATTTACTTGATTACAATCTCGGAATACTACATGTTGATAAAATACTTTAGACGTTATTTGTGTCTACATTACGTACTCGAAGTGAACATAAGTATATTCCGATAATGTGTTTTGGTTCTTTGCAGTTTTTATGGGATGGTACATGATCTTTGGATACGCTATAGCTAATATTCTCATGTTCAGTAACATTAAGTTTTCTTTATCCTTCCTTGAGTCACGGGTGGATACAGGGGAAGGGTCATGCGGGGTCATGACCCCCTCAAAAAAACATTTTTTAAGGCCTTTTTATACGTTTCATTTAACCCTACAAGCTACAAATAACACTATAGTGTCGTCTCAGCCCGCCCAGCAAGTGGCAGACTATTGTATTGTATCGTCTGGTTGTATTGAATATTTCACCCACTAAAATCATCCAATCTCAATAAAACAAAAAAATGGAAAGGAAATGTTTTAAACATTTTTTTCTTTGTATTTACAAATTTGTCATAAAACGTATATTTACATTTATGTAATCATCGTTTTAAAATTGTAGTTGTCTAAAAAGATGACGCCGCGCGAGAAAACACAAAGAAAAGACTAAAAACTTGTCACTTTTCAATGGCTAGTAATCGTTAGACAGACTTGTTTTGAAAAGAATATAAAGTCACCTTTGGATTCGTCAATATTTGAACTTTCCAACACTGCGTTCCAATCATATTTTGTCACTCTTATAATTTCTTAAAAATGAAGTTTTCTGTAAACGCTTAAGATTGGACAGTTTTTCAACAAATAATGAGCAAGCATATTTTGTAATCGATATATCTAGTACAAATCGATATAGGATACTTATACATTGATGTTTATTGGATTTTAGTGTAAATTCTATATTTTCGTTTGATATAAGGAAAACCTGATTTAGTGTTCATGGGCTATAGCTATAGGTCTAGTCTGTGAAATATGTACCATTGCGCCGAGTATCTTAGCGCATTTAGCCCAGCCAATAGAGCCAAAAGAAAGCTAATTTTGATATTGAATTTAACAGCATGCGACCCACAGTGAATGGTAGCACATAGATATGTAAAATACAAAAACTATCACGCAAGGAGCTTTTGCGCATTTTGTATAAACAAAAATTACAATAAATTAGGACTTTTTGGGTTTTTTGTTAATATTATAAAAAATGATGAATGGATCACGATACTTCAAAAAAAACCTACAAATGGTTTTTTATAGACGCTGATTTGACAATTTTTCACAGAGGAAGTCGGAAAAACGCTTAAAAATTACCATTTTTCAAAAGTTCATATCTTTGTCAATTTACAATATTAAGGGCAGATGTTTCAGAAATTATTGTTTATTATGTGTACTTCAAACAGGAAGAAGATGCAATTTGTCGAATTAATAATGTTTGCACAATTGCAGTATAAACAATTTAAGCCACTATCTTGCATATTGCGCCCAATTAACCTGAGTGGCCCGATCTAAATTTACCAAACGGATTCTGAAAGTAGACATTAAAGCCTACAATTCGTATATCTGCGATTTTTTAATAAAGTTGATAAAGTATGATAAAAAGTCTTCAAAACATAGCTCGAAACGCGTAAATTTGCGACCGACGCCGACGCTAAATTTGCAAAAGAAGCAATGGTAGTGGGAGAAACAGCAGCCTGCTCTTCTCCTCCGCATTATCCAATATAATGGCCTAAATTATGATTTATACTGCAATTGTGCAAAAACTATTAATGCGACAAATTTTATCTTCCACCTGTTTGAAGTACACATACCAAACAATCATTTTCCGAAAGATCTGGCCGAAAGATTAATGATATCATTTGTTAATATTGAAATTAACAAAGATATGAACTTTTAAAAGTAGTAATTTTTAAGCGTTTTTTCGAATTTCCTCTGTGAGAAATGGTCTGATCGGGGTCTTCAAAAACCATTTTGTAGGTTTTTTAATTCTTTACAAATGTCCCGTTGGAAGTATCGTGATCTATGCATACATTTTTATAATATCAATGAAAAGCCCAAAAAGTCTAAAATTATTGTTATTTTTGTTTATAAATAATGCACAAAAACTCCTTGCCTGATAGTTTTTGTATTTTATATTTGCCTACCTATCCCTTAAAGTCAGTGTGGGTGTCGCTTGCTGTTAAATTCAATAAAAACTCTATTGGTAGCCTATGGCTAATTAATTGTTTTAAGGAACGCGCTGCCCCGCCATATGGAACTGTATGACTTAAACAAGTGATTATTTAGTGTTTATTTTATTCTTTATCTGTAAAAAAAAACTCTTGCTCTTTTTACAGATAAATAAAACAATATTTATGGCATTAAAAATGCATTAAAAACAGTTTCATAGAGTTTATATTTTTTTTAATTCCCCAGGCCTCGGTATTTAAAAAAATTAATTTTCGGTAATGTTGTTTTCGACTTTTTATGACCCCTGCCTTGACTCATTCAGTTCTCATATTTCCCACCCCTCCCTCGCCTCTTTGTAGTCACTACATTATAATACAACTGTGTACACCACACAATAGTATTCTTACCGTAGGATATTAATATTTATACATAAATATATTATGATGTCACGTACATTATATAAACTTTTATATTAATGACGACAATTCTCCACATACATTATTTGGATGCATTTTTAACCGTTAGGCAACGCAAGCAAAGAAGTGTGACATTAGTTTTTCTGGTTATAATAACTTCAATCCCGCTATATGTCTCTCAAAAGGCAAAGCATCCCTCGTTAGAACAATATCCACTTAAATCTTTTTTAGAAGCAGTTTTTCAGTTAACGTCAAATAAAATAGAGATTGGTAAATACAATACGACTAGGATGATATTACAAACTTCCAATAATTAGAAAAATAGTTTTAGAGACGTTAAATTCGTTTTAAGTGCATTGAGTTTCACACGAAATTTCCTTCCATTTATTAATATTATTCAAGTTATTTATTCAACAATGTTCTATTTTCAAAATGTCGTTAAATACTTGATTGTTAATTCTTTGCACAGAAGCTAAATTTTACCAGTCTTTACCCAAAAAGAGTATTTTATCAATTATATTTGTATGTATTATAAGTTTAGTAATACTCTTATGAATATTATGTATGTAAAACGTGTTCTTGTTCATAATATGGTTTATATTTATTGACATTACATACTATAGGTTAGAAAGTAAGAAATCTACAACTTTAAGATATGTTTACCAAACTTATCCTGGCTTTAGTGTTTCGCTAAGTTGAATTTACTTTGCATTTATAAATCGCAGCAATGATAGCTCAGTCGGCAGGGTGTCTTTCAAATGGTTATTGACATTGGTCATCTTTAAAAGACAGGGGTACAATTGTTAATACGATAAGAATATATGTGAATGCTACTGATCTGTTTTATAATAGTCAAATTTGGGCTAAAATAAAACAAGTTTTTATTCTTAAAAATAACTTTACAATTGATATTTGGCGTATTTATAACAAAGGAAATTTAAAAAGTCTGATCTAATAACACATTTAAAATGTCAAAACTTGATAGCTTATACCATTCATCATTTTAAAACAGGTCGATGAAAACAAAGTAATTAAAAGAGGGTCATGACGACCCCCGTTGCGACGTCCGAAACCACCAAGGACAATCGTCTATAGTCTATAGAAACAGACGGTGGAAGAATCATAATTTTGGTTAGATTAACTTTGAAGGTTTGCAAAGCAGATGATAAATAATTATTTACAAGATAACCATTATTTAATGTTTCATGTTTACATTTTGTTTCAAAGCAAATTACAAAGGTTGAAGAGCACTGTGGCGACAAATTCACAATGATTGAATGAAACTCTGAACCACAAATAGAAGGAACAAAAAACAATAACAGAACAATTTAATGAAAAGTTATTTTTATTGTACTACCCTAAATAAACATAACTTATCATTAAATTGTTCTGTTATGGTTTTTTATCCTTTTATCTTGTGGTTCTGGGTTTCATTCAATCATTGTAAATAAAGCAAGCAAAAACTGAATAATTAACTGCATGGCTAGCAGAAGGATTGAACAAGTAAATGGATTATTTTGTATTCTTTAGGCAATATACTTGCAATATATTATCAAAATAATCAATATTTGAGTTTAAAATTATACGTAATGAAGTAAGTTAAATAAGTAAGTTATGAATTTCAAAAATGCAATAAAATGTATTCAATGTGTGCTAATAATGTTTATCTAATGCATTAACAGTACAAAACAAAAATTGCAACAAAACTAGTTTCTTGTGCAAAATAGTCCATACTGTAAACAAAACAAAAACTATCAAGTAGCGCAGTTGTTGGTAATTTAGGTGTCCTTGGTTTGTAAGAAATACCCTTTTCATATTTAAATGAAACAATAAATTTTGTGTTTGTCAACTGAATGTTGTTTTTGATCTCAGAATTGAGGATTTCAATAATTATGTTAACTATGAAAAATATAAAAGTTCGACCAAATTAATCAGACAGCAAACAGTTCCTTGGGCGTTATTGTCTCCCTAAAGTTATTGATTTTTCTTATGTCTTCTTCAACGAACTCCAACACTTCATTGAATTCTTCTTTACAGAGTCTAAAACCTTTAAACCTTTCCTCGTCCTCATCCAAATCTTGCATAAGATGATGGTATTAACCAGTTAGTTTTCGTTTTTATTAATATGGTGTACTCAATGTGACCTATTGAATACTGACTATAACAGCACCAACTCATCATCATGGAATACTTTTGAGAAATTCCCGTCACATGACACATCATTTGACGCCCTTTAAAAGACGTTGGAACCAATTGTTGCAATATAGCCTTTTCTCAGTCTATTTTTTTTCTTTTTTAATTCGGTTTTTCGTTATCATAACTGGTTGTAAAAACCAAATCAACTTGTATTGCTTCGGTTTTAATAGCACACACCAGATTTGTCACATAAAAAATATCAAACATATTTATTAAAATTAAGTTTCCAAATTAGATTTACTACAACAGAAAATAGTAGATAAGAACCAGTAGCTTTATTATATCGGTTTTAATTTGCCTACAAATCACGTACCAACTTTACTACTGCAAAAATATATAGATAACGTATTACACGTGAAGACAAATATTGGCTTAGCTAATAAATGACTACCTAACCTAACCGATTTTGACCAAATGTTTACAAAAGCTTAAGTAGACTTCTGACTAAACATCATTAAATTATATATTCGGTCCTGAAGTTGCATTATAAGATACAGATAGAAAACGTGTTTTGCATGTACCCGTTTGTTTACACATAGTTGTGCCCATTGAAATACATTACTTTGTGCGAAAGCACCGACGAATTATCATCTTGTAAATCAACGTTTCTTCCATGTAGTCAAACATCTATGTTTTTACCTAAGATATTAGGCATTGAAGATACAATTATTATTTAAGATAAGGAATTCTTTTTAATTCAAATTGATCACTTTTCATTCTTATTTTTATTCACTCGTGTCTTTAGTAACAATTTAATGTATATTATATTTATCTCTTATGTTTTATATACCTACAGAGTGATTCACGAAGATATGCAGAAATATCGTGAGCTCATTTTACATGTAAAAGTAAAGACAAAAAAATTATATACACATAGGTCCGGAACTTTTTCATTTTCCAGATATCCGCCATTTTATTTTTTATAAAATAATTCGTATCTAGAGAAATGTTTGACTGATTGAGTTCAAACTTGGTATTAATTTAACCTAACAATGACCTATCTCAAGAAAAATAAAAGATTGTATCCAATTATGCGTTTCAAAATGGCGGCTGTTTGAAAGTTTTAAACCTAAATTACTCAAAAACCGTATATTTTAACAAACAATGTCAAGATACCTTTTTTGTAGCCCTTTTGATTCCTTATCGGATGATGTAAGTGTTAAAACAATCGGATGAAGGATAACAGCTAAGTTAAAGATAATAACAGCATATGTGCATACAATATTGTTGTATTTACTGTTTTGGTATAGGATGCCGGGTTGATCAAACCAATTTATTATTACACATAACTTAATTATTATCCTTCATTCGATTGTTTTGACAATTACACCATCCGACAGGTAATCAAAAGGGCTACAAAATTGACGTTTTCTTGTTCAAATGTACGTTTTCTGAGTAATTTAGGATTTAATTTTTCAAACAACCGCCATTTTGAAACGACGCATAATTGGATACAATTGCTTATTTTTCTTGAGATAGATCATTGTTAGATTAAACTTTATGCCAAGTTTGAACTCAATCAGTCAAACATTTCTCTAGATATGAATTATTTTGTAAAAAAATGGCGGAAATCTGGAAAACAAAGCATCTTGGGACCAATGTTTATATAACTCTTTTCTTTAATTTTACATGTAGAACGAGCTCCCGAAGTTTCTGCATACCTTCGTGAATCACTCTTTAATGTGTAGTCTAACCTAATGGTAAAATAATAGAATCCAGAGAGTCAATATCAGTTAGTCAAAAGTCAAGATATTAAAATAAAATGACTTAAAGGAATTTACGAAAACGGTAAACTATTAGAGTTCTGTAAAAATCTATTAAGTAGAAAATATGGCATCTTTAACTTCTGGATTTAATTGGGATGATACTTTTCTACCTTTAAAGTTCAGTTTAATTGTTTGTAGGCTACTTGTTAATTGTTGTAAAGCAATACATGAAATCAGTGACCATACTTAAATGTAAGATTTCTAACATATGAAGGTTAACTTTATGCAAGTATATTGTGCATGTAGGCACCAGTTCAAGGTTGAATCGATGATGTAACCCAAATATGATGCTAACTATGCAAGTTTTCGTCACTTCATTGTTTGGCCATGGTTTGGTAGGCCTAAGTATTACGTAGGGACAATAGCTAACCTAAAGTCTGACTAGAATATGTTATCATTCAAAGGATTATTAGAATGCAAACTTCTATATATTCTAGTAAAATGTTTATATTTTTTGAAGTATGACGTATAGCATACAATCTTTGTACTTCATTTATCTTATTATTATTTTGTCGTGCTACCGGTAATAAACATTTGTATATCATAATTCAAAATTAAATCTACCTTTATAACTCTTATAATCTGATGTACTTACATAGAATTAAAAAATTAAGTATAATTTAGTTTTTATTGAAATTTAGTCATAACTTAACAACTGGAAGGTTTCAATTGTTTAAAGTTACTATTTTTATGTCAGTGATAAGTTTTTAAAAGTTGTTATAAACAAGTTTAATAAAATATACAACTATGATATTTCTTTATAAAACACATTTAATTGAACAACCTTTTGGTTTGGTTTAGAATCTATAACTACAAGTAACCAAATTCTACAGGTTCTACGTTAGAGCTGGCTGATGATCTAGGTTTTACCTTGCGTGTTATACCATTCGCTGCCATTCCTTAATTCTACAGATATCAAAAGAAGACTTTTATTATAAGTTATATAAATAACAAAACAAAACTCAATTAAATTATAAACAAGCGTACTTTTAATTATTTAATATTATTAAATCTTTAATTTAAACTTCGTTTCTCCAACGAAGCCAAAGCATCGCGCATGTTTACTGTTACCAATCAATAAAGTTGTCAAAAACATTTTTAAGCTTCCAGCTAGCCTCTCTTATTGTTTACAAGTAATTTCATTGGCACATTTGAGTAAAAACGCACTGTTTTCTCTATATTATGCAACTAGCTGAATACCCGTGCTTTGCTACAGGGAATTAGTTTTTTTCATCACTATGATTCATAATTAATTGTAATATTTTTCTCTCATTTTTTTCATGTATTATTTCACGACAGTGAATTATAACATGTATTTTCAATTAGTTATATTGGTATATATAATTGGTATATATAATTGGTTCACTGGTTACCCGTCAATCGTCTTCGTTACGGTATGTGTGCCGAATAAATTAAATCAATACAAAAATTTAAAAAATAGAGTGAAGAGCGTCTTCTTTTTCAACCGCTAAATCTACAGACTGGTAAATCACAGTCTTAGCTAGATGTTTGCAGGTCACACAGATACGTCTTTAATATGCGAATGTATAGATCGGGATTGTTTTGATCAGATTACGTCTAAAATATTTTCTTAAAATGAATAAGTGCCAAATTTCAGCTCTCTAGCTTTAAGGAAAGAATACCAATTAATATTTATTGTTTTTCGGGGTTGTTATTACATTTTCAACCCTTAACAGCACGTAACAAAATGTAAAACTGATTTTTTTTATGTGTATCTTGTAAGAAATAAAATGTACAAAATTTCAGATCTATCACTTTAAGGAAAGTATAAAAATAAATATTTATAATTTTTATTGGTTGTTATCACATTTTCAAAACTATAGCATCACGTAACAAAATATAAAACTCATTTACTTTTTATATGTGTTTGGAATAAATAAATGTAAAACACTTCAGTTTTAAAGAAAGTAAATAAACAACATTTATTGTTTTAGGGGATGTTTCAACCCTTAAAGGCCAAATATTTTTAAATCTATCTTACTGCGCTTCTAGCGCCTATGAGCAATGTGTGTACCAAATATGTCACGTTTCTTGGCGGTATAAAATTAATATTTATATATATAAATGACAAATACGTGTACCAAATTTCACTTTCCTAGGAGGCAGTTTCTGTTTAGATATATAACAAACAATATTTATGGTTTTAGGGGTTGTTTCAACCCTTATAGATAATATATTTAAAAATTCTTTCTGATTGCGCCTCTAGCCCCTGTGACAAATATGTGTACCAAATTTCACGTTCCTAGGCGGTAGGGTTTTTGAGATATAATAAACAATATTTATTGTTTTAGGGGTTGTTTCAACCCTTACAGGCCAAATATTTAAAAATCCTTTCTTGTTTCGCCTCTAGCCCCTCTGACAAATATGTGTACCAAATTTCACGTTCCTAGATGGTAGGGTTTTTGAGATATATAACAAACAATACTTATTGTTTTAGGGGTTTCAACCCTTAAAAGTCATATATTTTAAAATTCTTTCTTAATTCGCCTCTAGTCCTTATGACAAATACGTTTACCAAATTTTACGTTCCTAGGGTGTAGTTTTTTTTTTTAGATATATAACAAACAATATTTATGGTTTTAGGGGTTGTTTCAACCCTTACAGGATAAATATTTTAAAATTCTTGTTTGTTGCTCCTCTAGCCCCTGTGGCAAATATGTGTATCAAATTTCACGTTCCTGCCCCTGGGGTAGGGGTTTTGAGATAGTATATACCAAATAATATTTATTGTTTTAGGGGTTGTCCAAATATTTTAAAATCCTTTCTTAGTGCGCCTCTAGTGCCTATGAGGAATATGTGTACCAAGGGCCTAATGGTTCTAACTTTGTCCAAAAAGTCCTTCAATCGAATCATCTCCCCCCCCCTCTCTCTCTCCCCCTCCAACACACGCACACACATACCATACCTTCTCTTCACTTCCCCTATTTTTCTATATAATTTTTGGTGAAAGATAGTTTTACATTTATTAATAACTGTATTATTTAGGTTAAAAGGCGTTCGAAAATTAAGAACCATAATCTTAATTTACAAATTCTTCTTTTTTAATAATATTTCGTTTAGACAGAATTATTTTCCATACTCCATTTTGATAGATCAAAATAACTAGTGACTAATTAATTATTAAAATTCCTCGGTGACTGAGCTTGTCATTGTTGGTGTGTATTTAGGATCAATATCCTTTCCAACTATTTGTCATGCTCTCCTGATGATAGGTACCGTTCTACGAATGCTAATTGCGGGTTTATGACTGTCGCATCCGCCGGTTCTGTAAGTGGCGACGCACTTCTTTTATTTAAATATACCGAGGACACATAAATATCTTACTAGACCGACGTTTTAGGTTTCGAAACTATGGGCAAAATTCTACTTTAATGTGTAATACCCATTATCTGTACCGCCCCCATAGTGAATTTATTCTAAACCAATAATTTCACGTTTAATGTACTCAAACGGCTTATTAAAAAAATAGAGTATGTCTCAGAGTTTGTATTTATGCCAATTCGCTAATTTATTGCAACAACAACAAATATATAAAATAAAGTTTTTACTTAAAAAACGGAGTGTTTCTATACCAGAGCACTAAACTTCTAGAGCTGGTAAAACTTAAATATCTATAAGCATAGGTTCTAAAATGTTTGGTTTCCAGATAATCAGCCATTTTGGATTTTAATTCAAAAAGAACATTGTAACTTTGAAAATATATACAATATATTTTTTTTTTTTTACTGCAACTAGTTCTAAGAACTAACAATCAGCTTAAATCTAACAACATAACATGTAATTCTAACAACATAACATGTAAGTATATACAATATTGAGATTAAATTTGACACATGCGTTTTTAATTACCTTTTTACGAGTGTACCAAAAACAAAGATTTCTTTCGCTTCCAAAACAGGCCTCGTTTGAAATATTTATAATTAAGTATCTGGAAATTATTACAGAAACAAAATATTTTCTTTTATTGTCAACAAACAAAACTATTTTATTGTTTCTTTTACTAAAATATTGACCGATGTATTGACAAAAACGTAGTTTCTTGGTAGTTGTCTCCAACATCTAAAATTTGTTTAACCCGTAAAAGTGTTAGTTAAAGACTGTCTATGGCGTCTATGTTAGTAAAAAGAGGGTAGGATGGTGGAATTAAAGCAAACAGTTGTTAGTTCATATCCAACTTGACAAGATGCGACTAGTAACATCCTGAGCTTTGAATTATACACAAACAATAGACTAGTAGTGCATGGCGCACTGAAGGGTTAAAATTCTGATAAAATTTAGCAATGATTATCAAATCCAGATTGCAACATAGTACAATATTTATATATTTTAACAGTTTTGAAATAGCAACACGCTTTTTATGTTTTCTGTGTTTTTTCTCGATAAATTGATTGTCATTTGAGGAAACCATCACATTAAGTCCTTCATTTTGTTTGTCGTAAAAATTAAATTATTTTGTCTCTTGTAAATCTTTAGTTAATTTAACAACTTTACAAATGTTTTGAATGGCTACAATTTTTTTTTTTTTAATATGAGACATAAAATCTATTTTTGGTTCGAATGTAAAACGTTATGTAGGGTTTGTCTGCAAGCAAATGTTTATTTTCTTTTTTGGCCTTTTTCTTATTGTAATGTAACTCACTCCGGGTTTGGTGCCCATTTCAGAAATTGTGTTTATGGCCATAAATTGTGTTTATGTGAAATAAATATTAAACATTTAAAACAAGTGTAACTATCAAACGTAAATTTATTTAAGTAAACTTCTTTGTTTTACAAGTCATTTGCACACAACTTTCAACTATAATTAAAAGCTATTTAATACTAATTTGTTATTTGAATATGAATATAAAATCAATGTTGAAACTTGAACAATACAATAGAGTCATCAGTCGGTTATTGTAGCCTATTCAAATACAGTACGAAAAAAAATAAACGAGGTACGAAGTTATTTTAATCTGGAATTTGGCCTGATCTAATTCCTTTGTAAAGTAACTTAACAAGTAAATATTTTTTAAAGTCTAATTGTAGGGGATTATAGGGGAAAAGGGCTATTTTAATGTTGTAACTATTCCATACAGCTTTTACATTGTTTGAGGTTTCTCTCACAGCATATCAAAGTAACGAAATCTATAATACAAAATCCAATAGTATTCGTCAATTTGCTTGAAAATTTTGTTTATAAATTGTTTGCGTCAATTTTAAGGATTATACTTAGAGTCTATTCACGATGAATTGATTTATTGAATCGAAAATATTTCCGAATACGAAATGTTCGAACGTGTTAGTAAGTCGGCAAAAGTAGCTACAGTATTTCCATCATGGAGTAATTAAACCCCTTCTACTCACCACTTCCTAACTGGCAAATAAAGTTTGAAATTTTCCCGAACTTCAACTTTCTAACAACTCAATGCACCTAACAACATAACATAAATAATAAACAGAACACCGTTTCTCACAAACAAGTTTAATACGCAAACGCATTTAGGTTACACGGTTTGCTTGTGTACATTTTCCTTAAAATGTGTCAGTTATGGATTCCTATATTATTTAAATGTAGCTAGAGTATATATTATTATTTCAAGAGAGCCGCTTCAAATTTAATTTTTGATGAATAAGCACACCATAAATTTTGTTTTGGATTGGAAAAATTTAGAACTAAATACATTTATATTTAGGCTATGAAAATAGCAGTGAAAATCCCGAAAATTGGTTCCCGAAAACCTTAAAATGTATAATTTAGCACTATAATATTCTTTATTTCTATGTTGTATATTATACGAATTCTCCTGTTTGTAACTTCGATTTATAAATAAAGAGGTACAATGAAATGGTTTAATCGCTGTATAATACAAATTGAGTACACAGGAGTATTTAATTATCTCGGGGTTCAATGTTTATAAATTTTACCGGCTTGCTAACGGTTATATTTGTAACACAATTCTTTGTAAAGTCAATCACAAACTAACAAAATTCTTAATTACTAAAACAATTATTTTTATACATAGGTCTAATGAACGGTGATTGATTCGTACGGAATGATTGATGGATGATTACAATTTTGAACTTACGCTAAAAGATTTTACTTAAAATAAGATAGTCCTTTGATCAATTTTTGAGATTGAGGAAGCGAATGATATTATTTGGTGGGTAATTTTAAAGATATATAAAGTTTATAATAGAGAGCCTGCAGATCTGATGTGTTGTAATGAATGACTATAGATGACTCACCTAAATGGCTTAATTAAGGTAGCTATTATAATTTGATATTTTTATTTTTTGTAATACTGTACTTGATATTATTTATTAACTTTGTTGGCGTAACATATTATTTCTTCTTGCTGCATAATCTAGTAGATGTATGTGGTATATTTTGCATTGTCTGCCATAAAAAAAAAGAACTGTTCTCAAACAAAGCTAGTAACAAACTCTTCACAATTAACTAACTCCTTCTTCTACTCTACTCCAACTATGTTTCCTCTTCTTCCTCCTCAACGTTATTATTTCGTCTTTCCTTTTACATTGTGTTGGCCTACACTTAAGCCTATATGACTTGTACAAACATGATGAGATCTTATTACTAATGTTTTGAACTGGTATATGAGTATAATGGGCTTTGTGTTTCTTTTTTATGATTATGAGTATCAGGGACTGATGACTAATGAGATGATCCCTGATATGATGTGCCAACTGTTTATGAATAAAAACGAATTTTTGGTATCTTTACAGCACCTACATTTCCAACATTTTCCCTAACTCCACTTCCCCTGGGGTGGTCCATATCCACCTATTTCAGCGTTCTTGCATTGCTAAATTTGCGATTACGTCACTGAATCCCACCAAATTACCACCTGAACAATCACCGCTCCCTCCATAATAACTTAATTAGTAGCGTTCCCTAATATTATCCAATTGGTTGATAGTTTAAAAGGTACTGTTTTATCTGCAGTAAATACATTAATTACCTCCTTGAACAATAACCTATTTTAGTTTTCAATAATGTTTCTGGTATAAAAGCAC
>JAGFPH010013831.1:0-16435 GCA_018207615.1 Philaenus spumarius | reverse complement strand
ACCCAAAAACATATAAAACGATACCCCACACTGAATTTTCAAAATTTTTATCCAAAAACATGACTCTGACGCGCTACGACTTTTTAATTATCAAAATCGGGTTTCCCATACCCAAAAACATATAAAACGATACTCCACACTGAATTTTCAAAATTTTGATCCATAAACGTGATCCCGACGCGCTACAAATTTTTAACTGTCAAAATCGGTTTTCCAGTACTCAAAAACATATATAACTATACCCCACACTGTATTTTCTAAGTGTCGAAAATACTTTTATTTTTTATAAAAATATGTTTTGATTAAAAGTATGTTGCTTTTTTGGTGTAGTATAATGAAAAATATTGTACGTAACTCGCCCGGTAAGTTTTACCGTGCTTGCATGAAAGCATTGTATTTGGATAACCTAATAGAACTCCGATCCAATGCAATATTTTGTTTACCTAAACAATACAGAAATTATAGTCAACCCACAAACACATTGAGATCATTATTTCTTACAGATAAAGAAACAAGGCAATAAATCACACCACGTTGTTGACCGTTGTGTTGTGCTATTGGATTGATTGGAATAAGATCACTGAAGACTGAATCTCACAATGTAAAACAGGTAACCGGCGCTCTCATTGACGGCCCGAAATTATCGTATGCTCCCAGTTTTTATCGTGTCCGTGTAATGAAACTAAATGGGATCAGGGAACCGCTCTGTTTCATTACAACAAAAAATAGTTGTATGCAACAAAACCAATACTGAGAATACTTTGATACTTTCATTCATACGGCGGCTACAAAACACCTAGAGTGGAAGCAGATTTTTCTAAAAATAGTACAGAAACAATACCAGGATGTTTTCCTCACACATCTGACCCAGAAAAAATATTACTTTTTTAATCAGAGCACGAAAATTGCTAGGAAATAAACTAAAACTCCCAACAACTCAAATACACTTTTTCAAGGATTTTTCACAGAATTCCCGTACATTCCCCGGTTTTTTCATGGCAGTCTGAATTCCCGTACAATTCCCGGTTTTCAAGGAATTCAAGGACGCTGGACACCCTGGGAATACAGGATTAAATTTATTAATGGTTTATTTTTTGTTATATTTATAAAACCTGATTAAAAAGTACACGTACATAATTTAAAAAGACTTACTATAAGAATTTTTAATACAACTTGCCAAACTTTTTTAACTGCTACAGTTCATCTATAATTTCTTTAACACATTGTTAAAGGTTTATCCACTAAAGACACAATTTCTCTGCATATTAAAATTTGTTTTGCCCTCTTTCATTAGATCTAATATATGTCACTGACATGTTTAACATTAGTAAAAGATTCATCTCGATCAGATGGTTTTAGAAAGTCACAACAAACATTTCCTTTTCATAATATAGTATAGATTATAACTGAAATTTGTATACTATTAAAATATAACTACACAAACAACTTACGTCCACGGCCTCCTCTACGGTCATCTTGATGATTGTTGTAGTTTTTAGCTCGAGGTTGACTTAATGCTATATTCATTTCTAAAGTTTCCCTTTCAGCTTCCTTTGTGATTTGATCCATCGTCTTAGGATTATTATCATCTCGCCTAGGAATCCATTTGTTCTTACGTAGATCAATAACGTCTTGCAACATGAACCAAACTCGGAAAGATACTTTGGAATTTTCATGTTTTTGAGCTAGATTATGCATCTGATTGAAGATTGGATTTAATTGAGACTGAAACATAAAACTTAGTGCTATTACATTATTATTATTATTTATAATGTTAATACCAAAAAGGCAAAATATATACATATAGAAGTATTTAAGTAGTCATTTAGTGAAATTATTGCTTTAAAATTTAGAATTTGGTCTGAAACAGTAGCGAATACAATCTTTGGCACATCTTTACCAATGCATTAAAGAAAAGGATAATCGGTTAAATTATGTTTTAAAAACACCAGAGACTAAAATACAGTAGGACCCTGTTTATCCGGGGTTTACCCAGAAGCCGGGTTAACCGTAACGATTTTCGGGTAAAAAAATTTAAAAATATCTCTAAATCAGTTAACACCAGTATGAGAATTTTTTTTGTTTTTTTTGTTTGTGTTTAACGTCCTGCTGTTTTGCACTTAAGGCTAATGAAGACGGGACCTACAGTTTTATGTGGAATCCGAACCACAGCCAATGATGTCTGTTAAGAAACCAATTAGAAAATTATTTGGGGTCAATGGGAATTGAACCCGGAACTTTTCCATTGATGGTTGCCATGACGATTGATAAAGCATTGACACCAGTATGAGAGAAGCCACAGTCTAGGCGAAAACGATCTAACAAAAAAAAAACTAAGAAAAATTCAGGACTTTTTCAAGAAATAAGTTGAAAAAAATGTTTGAATTGTAGTACAGTACTGCGTTTAATACTGTATTTTGTTATTAATGAGATATACGCTATCGAAAATCGGTAAAAAAACGTTTCTTCGCATTGGAATACTTTATTATTTGTTCCCCATGCGGTCTACCCTCGTGAGCTCTCTCCAGTTCTTATCTCGTTCGTAGAAAGTCAAATTATTGTGTATATTATTTTATTTCATTATTACTATTATATCGCTATGTCGACGGAAAAATATTTTGTTTCTCGCTTTAGTTGAGTTAGTTTATATAATGTCATACGTCCGTAGGAAGTCGAATTATTGTGTTTTTCGCCTTTATACTTTATTATTATTTTATCCGATATATTTTATTAGTATTATATGCAGTATATTTAATTTTTGTTATATCCGTTATATTTTATTAGTATTATATGCGGTATACTTTATTTTTATTATATCCGGTACATTTTATTATTATTATATCGCAATGTCGATGCAAACGTATTTTGTTTGTGACGAGAACTTTTACAAAAGTGGTGGGAAAGTGTCCTGTATGAGTGCAAAAGTAATAGCTTCACTGATAAGTGCCACTTTACAAAGAAATGACAGAAAAAGCTCCAACCTTGTAGGTTTGAAAGAATTGCAGCTTATGTGATGAAATATGCCCTGTTTTGAAACAGCCGTTGATAAGTCAACAGATTCACAGGTCGTTGTGATTGGAGAGGACACAGACCTCATAGTCCTTCTGATTGTGCTAATCCCCAAAGGCCAATACATCATAATTATGAAACTGGGCCGAGGAAAGGTGCCAACCAGTCTGTATTTTCACCGCTGAGTTACAGGAGCTCAAGGCATTATGCTTGTCCATGCTTTCACAGGATGTGATACTACAACAGCAGCCTTCCTCAAGGGCAAACTTGCATTTGCCAAACTGTTCAAGAAGGTTGCAGATGTAGCATATGTTGCTGAAGTCTTTAACAATCTTTCAGTCACTCATAAGCAGATTCCAGAGCAGGGCAATAATTGTTTCCTAAGTGGCACGGTGCCTCGAAGAAATAAAAATCTCTCAACAAATATTGCTACGACACAATCGTCCAGGTCTGTGGCTAATGTGCAGATCGATATCTCATCCCTCCCACCATCCGAGGGATCAGCCAAACATCATAGTCATCGGTGCTACTTTCAGATACAACGGTGACAACACTAGCCCAGAGGAATGGGGGTGGGAGCAGAACGCGATGGACTGCTTAACTACCTCATCCCTATTAGAACCCAAGATCCAATAGCCCCAGATGACATTTTGAACCTATTATTCTGCAAGTGCAATGGCGACTGCAGCAATGCACGCTGCAGTTACCGGAAGGTCTCAATAGTTTGTTCTACTAAAATTCAATAAAAATAAAATGTTGGCTCTTCACTCAAGGCCTAACCTATCTTTGTTGTGTGTATGTTTAATTTATTTTATCTGTCTTAACGGCAACATACTCACATAATTTACGTTTTGTGCACATTTATGGCACAGTACGTTACGAATGATATAATTTTAATCCTTCAATTTCAGTATCGGCTCACGTAAAATGTTTTCTGCATGTGGAATGAACTTTGAGGGATGTCAAACCTACAAGGTTGGAGCTTTTTCCGTCATTTCTTTGTAAAGTGGCACTTAATCAGTGAAGCTATTACTTTTGCACTCAAACAGGACACTTTCTCACCACTTTCGTACAAGTTCTCGTCACAAACAAAATACGTTTGCTTCAACATTGCGATATAATAATAATAACAATAAAATATACAGCATATTTTAGGCCTACTTATAAAATATACCAGATGTAATAATAATAAAATATACTGCATATAATACTAAAAAATTATATAGGATATAATAATAATAAAATATAAAGGCGAAAAACACAATAATTCGACTTCCTACGGACGTATGACAATATATAAACTAACTCAACTAAAGCAAGAAACAAAACATTTTTCCGTCGACATAGCGACATAATAGTAATAATAAAATAAAATAATATACTGAGGCGAAATACACAATAATTTGACTTTCTACGAACGAGATAAGAACTGGTAGACCGCATGAGGAACAAATAATAAAGTATTCCAATGCGAAGAAATGTTTTTTTACCAATTTTCGAGAGCGTATATCTCATTAACGGTTACAGATAGCAAAAATACTATAGGTATAAAAAATGTAGAGAATTTTGTCAGCTTTAATTTTGTATACGTATATATTTTTTGTAGGACCTACCCCTACTGAGATATAGGCAAAAAATAAATAATGGTACCTTTAACCCCCCC
This sequence comes from Philaenus spumarius, assembly GCA_018207615.1. NCBI lineage: Eukaryota > Metazoa > Arthropoda > Insecta > Hemiptera > Aphrophoridae > Philaenus > Philaenus spumarius. The sequence goes on along the minus strand of JAGFPH010013831.1, from coordinate 11,763 downwards.
TATTCAGCCACCCCTAGGGTCAAGGACTTTTTGTATGTTATACTACTAGGTACCCCAAACAATGTACCATAGTTGGTCTTTCCGCTTATTGACTTTCCTTCTAGACTCCCCTTTTGGGCATTCGTTGACTAGGCTAAATCTAAAGAATTCGGGTTATGACGGCCACTAATGACGATTTTAATGTGGCATTTAAAAAAAATTTTAATCAACTTATGTTTGAATTTAAAAACTGAACACTCTCAACTTCTTAAGCTAGTTGTGTTCAAATTTCCTAACTTTCCACCCCGATATAAACATAGGTAAACAATTACAAATTACAGTATAGTCCCGGTTATTCGCCATTCGGTTATCTGCCATTCCGTGTTATCCGCCACACCAGCGGCACTTATTTAATTTAATTGTAGGCGTCAGTGATTGTAGCGGTACGTGTCTGCGGTAACTTGCAAGCGTCTGTGAGCGTACGTGACTGCGATAGCTTGCGGGTGTTAGTGTACGTGCTCTGTGTCTGACTGTACCATGAGAATTCCCCCACTACCACTGGCCCGACCCGCTTACTGTCAGCTCGTACGAACTCGTTTTGTAAACTGTGTCTCTCTAAGTGTTTAGTGCGTGCAGTGAGGTTATTCGTTAACATTAAGTTTTTGAGTATGATATGGTGAAAGTACGGTAGTTTATGTTGTGTTATTTAATCTTGATCTGAATTTTCTGTTTGTACAGATAATTCTGCATTAAATTTATTCGAACTGTAATTAGTTTCGGGACTTTTTATGTACAGTATTATATTGTGCCTTTACTGTATTTATCCTAACAATCTTGTCATTCAATTTCGTAATTTCATTGAAAATAACTGTATTCCATTATTTTTCTTTTCTATTATATAGTATTACTGCAAAATATCGTATTTACTCATTAAATTTACAATAAAAAGTATTAATGGTGTAAAACGTCTATTATTTGTTCAACCCTCCCTATTATCCGCCATTTTAGCTTATCCGCCCTTCCACCGGCCCGTTTATGGCGGATAACCGGGACTCTACTGTAAATATATTTATACAGTTAACTCCTAGATTAACTAGAAATCCTGTAAACCTTAATGGGCTGTATGAGTATTCAAAGTAATATTGTTTAAATTGACAAAAAAAAAACATAATCAAAGAGGCGATGATGTAGTACACTGAAACCTAATTATCCCTAAGTTAATGAGATCCAGACACGTTTATAACAGATCGAATTACGAGTTTTTCACCATAGTTATATCTAGACTTATAAAGTTATACAGCAGTTTAGTATAATTTATTTGTACTTGTATTTTATAATTGCAGGCGTTTCTGGAAATACATTTTATACTTCACTTGTGAATATTATACTCTTATTTGATAAGCTACAATACTTACTGCATCTTTAGATTCTAGATATTTTCCAATTGTTGCTAATAATTTACATAGGCACTCTAGTGATACTTCCTCGGGTTTTTTTAACATATGTGTTAAGCATCGGAACATTATACCTGGTGTTAACATTCCTAATTTAAATAATTCTCCTATAAACCTGAAAATAAAACAATGTTTATTAGAAACTGTTATAATTGTACAGAAAATAGGAATAAATGTATACATCTCATTGTATATAAAACTTTTTAGGCAGTAATCCGAAGTTATTGGATAACCTTTAACTCCATCACTATAGCACCCTATTCTCTTTGGTCTCTCCCAGTGTCTGACCCCAATTTTCCGAAGGAACTTTTAGCATTTTATTATAGAGGTTTCTATAAGAACTCCCAAAATGTATATATTTTAAGCACCAATCTTAGACCCTATATAAGATTTTTTTTATTGTAACTCGTTTGGTATCAAGTTTATGTAATAATTGTTCTTTTACAATGTCTCTGAAACATGTAAGGGCATGATTACAAAAGCAAAAACAAAATACTGACAAAAAAGGCAACTAATGAATCAATTTAACAAAAAGACTTAAATAACACAAATATCGCTTTTAAATATCAACATTTTTGAACTTGTCTAAATCTGAATAGCTGCTGAAAATCCTAGTAAATCAATAAACTAATACATTATTCAAAAACTATAACTTCAGCCGAAGAAAAAGTTAATTTGTTCAAAATGTTTTAAACAAGACTAAAGACTGACTGAACAATAATAAAACGCCCAAAACGCGTCAGTACTGTACGAAGCAATCAAAAACATAGCCTGAAAAAGCTAAGACCATGTCTCTGTTTTACTCCAATTAATATTGCATTTCATGTGTCACCATAGTGATGTTCACACTGGTGTTTACACTTATAATGCTTGAAATCAACGGTGAACTAGTTGATTAGTTTGCCGACACAAAATCAAAAGTATCGCATTGAAGGCATTCTGAAGAATATAAATGAACAAAACAGACTCTTCAAATGGACTAAACAGTTGCTTCGTAAGGCAATTTAACTGTATTTGGCTACATTTTAGTAACTGATTAGCAAAAACTACCTGCCACTTTCAAAATGATGAAAATTGTATTTCATTAACTACATTCTTGTAACTTATTTTCATACTGACTTTGATATTAAAACAAGTTTTTAGTCAATTTCTTTAAAAAAGGTATGTTTAATCATGTACGAAGCAATCAAAAACATGGCCTGAAGAAGCTAAGACCTTGTCTCTGTTTTACTACAATTAATATTGCATATCATGTGCTACCATAGTGATGTTCACAGTGGAATTTACACTTGAATGCTAGAAATAAACAGTAAACGTGAGAACAGTTTACCTATTTAGTGTTGCAAACAAATAAAAATTATTCTGTGAGTCAAATGTTACATATTTTATATTGAAGGCATTCGATTAGATGCGTTCAAACAAACTGAACTATTACTTCATAAGAGAGTGTACTTCACTACTTGCAAATTAAAATATTGTATTTTAATAACTCGCTTAAAAATGTCCAATTACTTCCAAAAGATGAACATTGTAATCCAATATCCTCCTTCACTTATTTGTAAGTAAATGTTGATTTTAATATAAGCTTTTTAGCTAATTAATCTTTAAATCATGTAAAACATAAGGCCATTTTGGTAATTAAAAAAAAAACATGTATAAAAGTATATTTTCCCTAACTTGTTAGCTACACTGGTTAATAAACTATTGATATATAAATCACTTGGAATTGTATTTTGTCTACCAAGAATAAAAAGTGTGTTTAATAATGTTTGAAGTATCAAATTGGTATTCATTTGATTTATACTCGACGGCATATACACTTTGTAATGCAAGAAAAACTATAATAAAATTACAAAGAATGTTTTAATTGAGAGATGCTATGAATAACTATATCGGCATTCCATCGTCAATTTGAAATTTAATCTATTGATTTTACACTAATACCCAACATTTTAGTTACCTAAATGTATAATAATACTCACCTAATATTTCCTACAGATTTCATTCTAACTCTCCTTACATCCTCTTCAAATGTTAATTGCAATTCCTTTTTCTTTTCCTAAAAAATATCAAACAATACTTTGCTCATAACACGTTACGAATTTTAGAAGTGTTAAATGTAAAAAAGCATTGACAAGGCTAATACAATGAACAACATTTTCTCCTAGCTGATAATAAAATAAAAAAACCATTCCATTCAATTCAAAATAATTAAAATTTAACCAAGGAAAGTTCGTTTATATAAATTTTAATGTTATTTTCATAATCATTTCTTTTTAATTTATACAATTTGAAATTTAAAATGAAAGAAATTAAATTTTACAAAAACTTAGTTTAGACTTTCCTCTCTCTACAAATAAACTGAAAAACAACTTAACAGTCCGAAGGAAATCATGTAACACAGGTTTAAATATTATTCAAAAAAATAAAAAAAGGACAAAATAAGGATTTATCAGATTAAGTAAGTAGGTAACCCTTTTCAGACTTTTTGTTTTTCGCTATACAAAACCTATAATATAATTATACAAGGAGCCTCTAAAAGCATAAATAAATTTGAAAGAGAATTATTTTTGAAATTATTGTAATGAAGTAATCCCAGTTATCACATATATTATTTCTCAAAGCAATGTTTTTGTCGGTACGCCATAACTTCCTTATACATCATCAAATTACATGAATGAGGCATCATTTTAAAGCTTTCCTTAACCGCTACACTGGAAAAATATACAAAATACAATTATACGAAAAAAAAGAAATAAAGAATCCGAAAGTAACAGTGATGTAAGATCAAGTAAGTTGTAGGGATATTTTCCTGGTGTTGGCAACACTGATGATAACAATACCCAGCTGGAGAACTGCCGTTACGCCACTACATTGCTATTTACATTGACACACTAAATACGCACTATACGATACTAAATATACGGTGTGTACTTTAATTAAGTGTGATTTAAGTAAGTTAGAATGCGAATGCTTCGCACCGGTCAGCTAGTACATTTTTATTAGAACTAATACCAGGAATACAGTTGTTTTGCTAAATTTAACAGCTAAAAACATTTTTCTTAAATCAAATAAATAATGTTATAAATATACTCAAATATTTTTACCTTAAAAAAGTTTCTCTAGCTGAAGATCAAAATAATTGTCGTGCACAATTATTATTAATAGTTAAACACAATATTATTTTAAATACAAAAATGATGTACAACTTACTGGGCCAGCACAATTTCTGATCTCTTCCAGTCTTTTTTCTACACCCAACTCTGCGTGTTTTTCACTTTCAAATTCAGATTGACATTTGGTAATAATCATTTTCCTAAAGTTGGATTTTACATCTTTACCTTCTTCATTTTGATATGAGACTTCCAACTCTGATAATTGTTTGCACATACTTGCATAAAACTTTGAAAACCCTGGTTCGTCTACAGCCTGAAACAAACATTAATTCTTCAAACATTTACTAAACTGAAAATGTTCTCAAACAAATTAACTTGCTTTCTAAAAAAAAAACAATAACAAATTAAGATAAAATAGTATTTTTTTAAAACATATATTTGAAAAAAAAAATACAAACAGATTGTTAAATAATGAAATTACCTTCTCAAAGACAAGATCAATTACTCTCTCTAGCCTTTCCACAGTGTTGATAGGTAAGTTTTTAACTTGATGCATCAACTTGTCAAACTTTTGCGGAGTCAACTTGTTGAGGATACCCCTTACTTTCTTGTACAGTTCCTGAAAAGAAAAAGTGAATTGGTAAAATTGTTACCCGCAAAACAATAAGTTACTATTTCAGTAGAAGTTTTTAAATATCAAACAAAAAAGGGGATAAGACTTTTGAAAGCAGTTTTGTCTTGTTGCTGTCAAAAGTTAAAAAATACAGTAGTAGCTTTACAATGGAGGAGCAAAGGAATCTGGAAAGTAGTTTTTCATGTAGTTGCTTTTAATTAAATACAAAGTAGTAACTTTTAAATACCAAAGAAGAGTTAGTGAGTTATTATTATTTTCCTCACCTTCAACTTTCTCACTTTGAACAAACAAGTCTAAAAATTAAGGGAAATGAAAAAGACAAGAAACATCTAACGCCAAGAACAAATTCAAATTTATATGGCTTGAAACTTAGGATATTGAAATGCAGTAGAATAATCTTTTATTTCATAGGTTGAATAGAACTTTGTATTTTGATTGAAATAAAAAAATATATATTTTAAAATGTTTTTTTAGTATCCCAGATCAAAAAACTCACTATTATATTTTTTTTCCCAGGATAAATCAATAATTCTCAAAGGGGGGAGGGGATCGTGCCGGCTTTTACAAATTTAAATAATTTACACAAAGATATAGTTGGAAAATTCAAAAGTTAATGAAATTATAAGAATATGAAAAGGTTAAATTGAATTTCTGATAGTGGATAAAATTGTGGTAATCGATCAAAGTCTTGTTTCAAATGGAGTTTGCTTTGTCTAGAAGTTACTTAAAGTTTAGAATTTAAATATGATTCCAATTCAGTTCAAAATAGTTTTTCTCCCTTCAGAAATATGTAAATAATTTACTTTGCATTTTACAGAATTGTGAATAGGCCGACATTTCTCATTCATCTATAATCAAATGACGATCTCTTATTCTACCGTTCCTATGGTGAAGAAGCAATATGGTTACCAAACTCGTACAGTTGACAGTTGGTTGAAAAAATAAGTTACTTCTTAACCTCTTCGGTTCTTCTATAGCGTTTTCAATTAAAAGATGTTTTTTATAAAAGTATATTGTGTTTTTATACTAATTTCGAGTCGTGAATACAAATGTGATGACAAGTATGGTGTTCCAATACGACCTTATTTCACGTAGGTGTACCAATGTCTAAAGCCTTTGTTAAAATAGAGTGTGTTGGTCTTCTGGAAATATCTTGTAACCCACAATGACTAATTTTTTCAGGGTATAGAAAAAACTTTCCCAAATATGTATGATCGATGTTGTTACAAGTAATTGCATTTATATATATATATATATAAAAAAAAAAACTTAACTATAGGAGTGATTGTGGGTTGTATTTTGCAGGTACAGTAGAACCTCTTAACCGGTCTGGTCCCTGGTCGGTTACCGGTTTGGCCGATTGATCCGAGGTTCCCGTAAAAAATAGATTTTTGTTAAAAATAATCTACAAACTTCTTTAATTAACAAGCAAATATTTATTGTGTGTACAATATACATAAACAAGCACCAACAAATTAAACTGACATAAACTTTGATAAACGAACTTAAATAATATACTGTCTTATTGTTTTAAATCGGTTATTTTTGTCTGTTCTTTTACTTTCAAAGATTTTTTTAAAGTCAAGTCTCTCCATTTTCATATACGTTCATCACGTCTAATGCCGCTGTATCTTTTTGCTGCTCAACATATTACGCAATATGTTACAAATATTACATATTTTGTTAACTCGAAATTCAGTAAAGGTTCCGACAAAGCAACAGACGAAGAAAAAGAAAGCCGCTTTGTCAATTAATTTTAAGAAAAAATACAGTTGCCGCGGAAGCAAGCGGGGAATCAAACTCACGCTCCCCCTCCTCTGTTCTGCCTGCACACTAATACCATTGCACACCTAAAGTTGCGTCACCCAGCTTTATTTTCCAGGAAATGTTTGAGACTTCGGCCAGTTACAGTAATATAATCTGTAAGAGAAAAAAACTGTGTTGTTCCACGGGATAGGCCAGTTAATCCGAGACCGGTTAAGAGGGGTTCTACTGTACTCATTTTCTGATTTTTTTTTAGGGTTATGAGGTTTTGCCAAAAAACCGTAATGGTTACATTTCTTTAGGATTTTCTCTAGGTATATTAATTATTTGATATGATTTGGATATTCTTGTAGATACATTTTAGTACCTTAGTGTCTTGTGTGATTGACATACATTGGGTTTATAATTTATTTGCTCTTCTCTGTTGTTCATAAATCAGTATAGTCTAATTCATTTACAGAAGAACCTCATTAATCCTAACGTCTACTAATCCAATTGCCATGTCAGTAAAATTTAAAAAAAATTATTTGAATTTTTCTATTGTAATATTTTCCGTACTATGTTTACTATTTTAATTATATAAACAATGTTTTAAATTGCAAAGTATTTCTGATTTAACACTTATGATCCATTTTATCCACGTTTTAGCTGTTAAGTTAAAAGCAATATTGATGTTCTGTAATCCGAACAATTCGATAGAACCCACCCGGTTCTAATTAGTTCGGATTAAAGAGGTTCTACTCTACATCTTGTTATTTTTCACGCTTGACGATTGTCAAACGCCTATCTCACGCGTAGCATAGGCAATGGACCCGTGTGAGGACTGCCTTACTCACGGACGTACGGTACATTCGCTTTTACTGGAGTTAATTAGCATAGGGTATAATATACTATTGAATGATGATTGTACTATTGCAGTAGAAATACCAATTGTGCTATACCGCATCATTATATTAATTGCCTACATAAAGAACGGGATATTTTTTAGGAAAATTAACACAATTGAAATCCAATGTAAAAATAAGTTATTTTTAAAATTTGTTTAAAATATACTTTTTTACTAATAAATAGAATCTAGAAAAATTATCCGGGTAAAAACCAAACTACTGTATCCTCAATCTTAGAGTGTGTCTGTCGGAGAGGAGTAGGTAAGACTATAAGAAAGCGAGAAGGGATGTCAGCCCATTAGGCCAGACATGTTCCTAGTCTGAGGGTACTGCACCTCAATTTAACTAATTTAAGAGAAGAATATCATTAAATCAATTGTAGTAAGAAAATTTTTAGTTTAACCCTTTAATAGCAAATGTCCAATTGTGGTCGGATGTCTCCAAAAAGTGTAATAATTCAAACGAAATTCTTGTTTCTTGTTAAGACAGTATAACAACAGTTTTATAGTGATCTAAACTAGTTAGTTACAGTGACATTTATTTATATAGTGTTATTTATTTGACGAATTATTAAAAAATATTTGTAAAAAATGTTTTTTGTAGGTATAATATTACTATGTTTAAAAAAATTTAATATAAAAATTTTGGTTTTGATAGAATAGTTTAATTTTTTGTATGTGTATATGAATGGATGAATTTCTTTTTTAACATATTAAAAATATTTCTAATGTATAAAATATGTTTTTTCATCCCACTTCTACAATTCAAAGTAAAAAAAAAATAAATAATAAGATTTTTCATGATTTAATATTATTTATCGAAAAATTATAAAACAGATTGATGAGCTAATTACAAAAGAAAAACCATTTCATTAATTAATAAATACAAATGTTACGATGTACAATATAAGAATATTTACTGATTTAAGTGCTTGGCTGGTGCTGGCTGGCAAAGGGTGTTATTTAAGTACTAATAGTTAAACAAAAAAATTCTTTCTTTATGAAGTACTTGAAATATTCTTGTCAACATATCTACTGTGATAGTGTTCTAAGAGAAAAATATTTCTAGTCTGACAAAGTGATGGTTCGGTCAACCATTTTGGATTTTTTTCTTAGCCCAAACATATTTAATAATAAATTGCATTACCAATGAAAGAAGTGTTACATTTAGAATAGACATCTTGCTACACAAATGATATTTGATAAAAAATTACTAAAAGTAGTTTGAACAGAAATATTATTGTATTCAATCATTTACTAAAAAAAAGAAACCAGTTCATATATAAAATACAACTTATAACTAAGCCTAGCAATTTTAGAACAAACCTCAGATTCTTTTTGTTCCTGGCTAAGATTTTCAGTACCTCCGGCAGCCCGGAACTTTGGCTTCCATGCATTTTCAGATTCTCTTAACTTAATGTCTTCGTGTAATGATAGGGACATGTGGCTTCCTCTATTTGGTAAGGGCTGAAACAAATTATTCAATAAATGTTCTTTACGTTGATTAATAATACAATCTTTGCTAATTTTGAAGACGTAAAAAATGAATTTTGCAACAAGCTGCAACAAATAAACTGAAAAACAACTTAACAGTCCGAAGGAAATCATGTAACACAGGTTTAAATATTATTGGCCACAGAAAATCTAACACAATCAACCAGCTTAATTTGTACTGAGGGTTGCATCTGTACATTATGTGTTAAATCATTGTGTTATGCCGCACTTATTTTTAAATGTAACTCAGAGTTAAACATTTACCCAAAATTTAACTCTTCCTTAAGAGAGGGGTGGCAGTCAGTCAATGCAGAGATTTGAGAGGCTAGTAACTGGAGTTCTATTTCTGTTGCTCTCCTGTCTTTGTTAGTCTAACTGGCATAAAGTAAAGATAAAAAACTATCCTTTCGAGAATTACTAAATGAACTGGATCTTAAGGTCTACTCAAAGATGACATGGTTTTCCGGGTTTCATTGAATAAACTATTTGGTTTCTATGATAGTTTTTTTTGTAAATTATTTTATACTTACTCTCATGTTAAGTAATTTGGATTGGTCAAATGGATTGGTGTTTCGGTAACTATTTTTATCCATTGATACAGAAGTCCACCCATCATCACTCTGGTTGTTATTACCTGAATAATGAGAAGTTATATTAGGTTCATTGCTTATTTCAAAACAAGTTTATTTTATTATAAACACATTCAGAGCAAATACTAACAACTTAATATTGGTAGTTGATAGTATCAACGGGTATATTATAAATACTATGTCAAATATTGTTGTAGTCCAATAAATCCGTTAGGAAAACCTGGAGTACGCTCTTCAAAGGGTCAGGTAGTTTTGATATGTTGTAGTGTTGCGTCTGTGTACTAAAATCTATGTTTAGACCTTGTCGCATGCAGGAAAAGCAATTTTGATAAATTTATACGGAGGTAATTTCAGAACCTTTGAGAGCGATCTTAATGGCGTGCGTTACCGAAGCCATGGTCCAGTCTAACACATTTACCCCAAACCATAGATGCAGCACGATTTTATCCCTTGAGATGTTACCTTCAGGTGCAGAAGTGGTTAGGGTATGATAAAAATCCTCTTGAGTGGGGATGGGTACAAACAAACCCTCCTTAAAATAATATCTTGCAAATGCAAGTAATGGTGCAAGAATGCGTGTTGTTACCGGAAAGCAGGTCTTATATGTTCTACCCTGTGCTCCTGTTACAAGAGAGAAGCTTGTGAAAACTTACCAGACTTACTACTCCTTGAGGACAGTTTTGAAGAGGAAGACAACCCATCGTCTATAAGTGAATTTATTTATTAAGATGGTGAACGCTTCACATATTGAGCTGGTTGAAGACAATACAGAACGGCAGTTAGACCCTCAAAAAGGCAAAAAGAATAAATTTAAAAAAGGAAAATAAAACATAAATATGGTTTATGTATAACTGTAAAGGCTAAATTTTAACTTATGCAACAAAAACGACCAATACTTCAATATATAAAGCTGATAAAGAAAATATTTTTTTTTTATTTCTGGTGATTGAAAACATATAGCACCTTAAGCATTGGCGTCCATACCCGGAGGTCCGTGGCAATCAGGAAAAGGAAAATATATACAGTACAACCTCGTTAATCCGGACTAACTGGGACCAAAGGCAATTAGGAAAATAAAATATCTGGATAATCTGGGTAATATGGGTAAAAGCAAAAAAAAATCCCTAAATAAACAGACTTACCCTTTATTACTTTATTACGATAAAAAACTAAGTTTTTAAAAAAATACTTAAAATTGTTTACATGATGTTAAAATGAACTTTTCACATCATTTCTTAACAAAGAATTGGTCTACTGTCTCTGTTTCAAACATTTCATCATTAGTAGTTCAACCGGCGTGGTGTCGGGCTGATGCTCCAAGTATGCCATGATGTTTGCCAGCTGGTGTGCAGCATCTGCATGTGTCATCAACACGGTTAAGAAAAAATCCTCTTGCTTTTACAGTAATAATAGCAGATTTGTGAATTGGGGAATTTCCATGGTGACATGCACGACTTTCTCCATTTTTCCAGTCATTGAAACCATCTTTGTCGTCAAATTGTGACCCTTTATTGTTAAACACTAAACAAGAGCCACAAAAAAGTGATCTCTTACTTTTAGAGAAAATCATCAATTTCCTTTCAAATTTTAGTCAAATATCTCTTTTGATCTTTTTACCCTCTTAAGCTGTTAGTGAAATCTAATCCTATGTTTTGATCAAAGCCATTTTTTGCTATTAGATCTCTAGTAGCATCATTTAAGATCCACAAAGCTGGATACTAATTATTTAAAGAGTTTGCTAATGTTGGCTCTTTATTTTCTGTTAAAGATTGTCTTTTAATATTAAATCTATCAGATACAATCTCATTGTGAGAACTTACTCGTATTTCAGTAGGTTCTGATAACA
>JAGFPH010013830.1:0-13444 GCA_018207615.1 Philaenus spumarius | reverse complement strand
AATTTTGGGAGAATCTCAAACATTTTTTAACAGACTACTTTTAGGCCTTAAACGAATCTAAGTACCAAATTTCAACATTTTCTGCCAATTAGTTCTCGAAAAAGATGAGAAAACGCAAAGAATCGCTAGAAAAACGCGAATATTGGGCGTATCTTTGGGATGTTTTCAAAATCCGTTCTTAGTGCGCGTCTAAAGGTCCAACTGAACATGCATGCCAAATTTGAACTCATTTGGTTCAGTAGATTTATAGTTCTGCTGATGAATGAATCAGTGCCATTTCGCTTTTATATAGATAGATGACAAACATAAGATGTTATTTCGTTACCCTTCCAAGTTGGAACTGACTTTATGCGATACCAGGCCTAGATTCATATTCGACTAACGAAATTACCATTTGTTGAAGAACCGTGACAAAACATGAGCTAGCAAATACAATTTGTATCCTCGGCCCGATGCTCTGGAACCTTTCGCCGGTACTGGTCACGAGAAAGTAATGCGAATTGATCAGTAACACACAGGAAGAAATGGAGTATAACCGCTTAGCGCGATGGAATGGAGGAGAAACTTGTAAAAGTAGGTATCATACATAGGTGGGAGTGACGGATCCTATAGGCTAGCGCTACCTAGCTAACGTACGCCTGTTATTGCAATTGATTTAATTTACCAACTACAATCTCGGTTACAAAGATACGATCATGGTAATAGTACAGTCACTTAACCCTTTATAGAACAGAAGTGATCTGAGTGTTTTTGCATTAACGGTTGAATTGAAGTTCAAATGCTGGAAGGATTTACAAAAACTTTAATAATTTGAAGGACATGAGTCTCAATTTTCTTCTTCTTCATCGTCTTCCGGTCGCTCGAAAATTTCCAATTCATTATAATTATCTTCTTCGTCACGGATATTTGTTTCTAACTCTTCAAGGATTTCGGCGTGTACAGTAAAGACCATGAAAGAATACCGTCGAGGGACGGGCTTGCGTACGCCGAGACCTTGAACGCTCCAACCGCCGTAGTGCGACGTTGTCACGTTCTTCCTGAACGCGGCTGACTCGACGCATTTATAATTCTTTAAACTGTGCGCTCAAGCCTCGAGCGGTAAACACCAGGAGTGTTCGAGGCTATTAGATATGGCAACGCTGCGCGCCCATCCTATTGGCCGCCTCGCAACGGTATTCTTTAGTGGGCTTTGATATAGATGCAAATAACATTTAAATCATCACAGGAATCGAGATATTTGCAAAAAACCTATTTTTGTGACCTCTGAACTTAAAAATCTTAAGAGTCTGCTCCAGTAAACGAGAAAGCAACCGGAAACGCAACCGCTTCTCACTGTATCCCTATCTAAACAGTGCAATTGTTTGCATCTGAACGCTTTGACATTGCCTCATTTCAAACCATTTTATAAGTCTATTTTTGTAATTGAGTGTTGAAAAAAAAACTGAATATTTTTTATAAAATTTCGGATCCGGCTTGCAAATTATTTAAAAGTTTAATTAAAAATTCAAACTTACAAAATGTCAATTACATAACAAATCAAAAGCATTTAAAAAAATGTAAATTGCAAGACGGATGCGTATTGTGACTGTGCTTAAAATGAGACCACGCAAATAATTTTATGATAAATAAAAAACGGTACCAGGAACTGGCACATACTTTCTCACAAATACATTTAAATTACTAAACAGATTCACTGTGACTTGTAGGGTGGGGTAGGAGAGTGTTTTTATTAAAGTTGGAGATTAACTAATAAATATTATTATTATTATTATTATCTAGAGAGAAAACTATTCGATTTCGAAAAAATTTGCACCAAACACGTCAATTAGGTCTTCATAGATGCACGTAAAATGGTTTTGAATTTTTTTTAAACAACCCGCTTTATGGCCAAAAAACCCCCAAAAACAGTTATTATTATTATTATTATTAGCTGAACAAGAATTTTTAGAAATATGCGGGTTTTTGTATATGGTAGGGCACATTAAAGGCTACAAATAAGCCAAATTTGATCAAAATCGTTAGAGCCGTTTTTTTATAAAAAAATAATAACTGATTTTTTGGGGTTTTTTGGCCAAAAAGGGGGTTGTTTTTCAAAATTGTTCAAAAAACTTTTTCGTGCATCTATACAGGCGTACTGGACATGTCTGGTGCAAATTTGGTTGAAATCTATCGAATAGTTTTCTCTCTAGCTTTGTATACTTTTATTAAAGTAGGCGATTAACTAATAAATATTATTATTATTAGCTAGAGAGAAAACTATTCGATCGATTTCGAACAAATTTGCACCAAACACGTCAATTAGGTCTTTATAGATACACGTAAAAAGGTTTTGAAAAATTTTGAAAAACAACCCCCTTTATGGCCCAAAAACTCCCAAAAATCAGTTATTATTATTATTAGCTAAACGAGAATTTTTAGAAAGATGCGGGTTTTTGTATATGGTAGGGCACATTAAAGGCTACAAATAAGCCAAATTTTATCAAAATCGTTAGAGCCGTTTTTTTATAAAAAAATAATAACTGATTTTTTGGGGGTTTTTTGGCCAAAAAGGGGGTTGTTTTTTCAAAATTGTTCAAAACCCTTTTTCGTGCATCTATACAGGCGTACTGGACATGTCTGGTGCAAATTTGGTTGAAATCGATCGAATAGTTTTCTCTCTAGCTTTGTCTACATACAGACATATAGACAGACATTTTGTAAAAACCACTTTTTTGGACTCAGGGGACCCAAAACGGGTATTTCCACAAAAATCTCAACATCGATTTTTTTGCGATCACTATACTTTCTCTATACTATAGTATAGTGAGAAAGTAAAAGTAAACGAAATAAATGGTTTGAAATTTAACATTGCTCTTATGGGATAAAAATCCAAGATGGCCGCCACTACAGCAGACCCTTAGGACGCGGAAACGAGACTTTTGAGACAACTTTTAGAATGCAAAAGTAAAGATTTATGAGTTAACAGCTTACTGTCTCTCATTGCGAGGTGACCTAATACGACTGAGCTATAAAGGTTGTATTAGTCAATGATGCTCCCATCCACTTCCCATCAGTGTGTAGGCCTACAACATAAAAGTGCCTCCCTACCAAAACTTGTAATCAATACAAGTGTACGTTTATCGGACGGAACGAGGAAGTGCTTGGCAATAAATATTTAATGCGAATAATACATGTTGTGTTGTTATTTCCTCAATTAATTGTGCAAAACAAAACAAGATCTGTGTAATTACATCGCCGCTCGACTTTTCTAATGCCGGTAATTAGCGAATTTCCATAGGAAAAATGAGCTATTGCAGTGGCCCTTATGGTAGGACCCAAGGTAGGGAGTAGCAAATGAGCACCGATCACGGTCCCCAGGTCACGTTTTGGGGTGTCATTAAAAATCATATATATAGGCTATATATATATGTATATATTTATGTATGTATGTGTGCGCACTCAAACGGACGCATTTTACGGCCGATTTAGACCAAATTTGGTACACACGTTGGTTGTCTACGTCGCTCGGACGAGTTCGTTAGCCAAAAAAATCCAACAACCGGAAGCACGTTTTTTGACCAGAAGTAACTATGTTTTGAGATTTTTCCTAAGAGAATGAATTTGTTTTTGAGTTTTTTCTACAAATAATATAAATGTAGGTTGTTATTCTGCACATTTTGTTATTTTACGCGACCTTGTAGCTCGCTTGGTTCCCCCAAAATCGGATCAAAACGTAAAATACCATACAATTACCCGGTTCAAAGCCATTTGGTGGATTTTACCGTGGGGTTGGCGTGCGTAGCGTGCAATGCTTTGTGTATTGAAATTACTCCCAATACGGAGGTTGGCGTGCGAAGCACGCAATGCTTTGTGTAACGAAAACACTCCCATATGAGGAATGGCGTGTGAAGCACGCAATGCTTTGTGTATTGAAAATACTCCCAATATGCGGAATGGCGTGCGAACCATTTTGCAGCTATTCAGCACCAACGTGAATAGACCTATTTCCCAAATTGTTAAAACAATAAAACATAGGCCTATAAACTCAATTTTTGAAATTTGCTCAACTCACGTCAGCGGTTCAGATGCGTGGTCGAATTATTTAAAATTATATTATTTTAGTAAATTTAGTACACAAGAATACAAATTTATGACGACCTACTCAATGTTTTAAAATCACAAAACTTCATATTTTGTCTGTAACAACGCTGTAGCCGATAAACTGCGAGGTTATGAAATACAGTAGCTATGTTACATAGTTTTGTTAGAAATTGAAAAGAAAAGCTGTTTTCATTTCAGAGGTAAAAACAAAGCTATATTGCAGCAATACCGTTCTACCGGGAATCAAGTGAGCCCTACTGGTAACAAAGGTCGAGTTAGGATTACTGGTACAGTACAAACATTAGACTTGTTAGTTCATCCTCTGAGCGGTCCTGTTTAGTAATAGACGGTAGAAAGCACTATGACCAATTCATTCGCTTTTGTATTTTTAATTGTACGTACTCCGCTGTAATCATGTCTGTGACATTTCTGTAAAGGACAAAAGAGAAACTGTTGACG
Source organism: Philaenus spumarius (assembly GCA_018207615.1). Taxonomy (NCBI): domain Eukaryota; kingdom Metazoa; phylum Arthropoda; class Insecta; order Hemiptera; family Aphrophoridae; genus Philaenus; species Philaenus spumarius. The sequence goes on along the minus strand of JAGFPH010013830.1, from coordinate 8,905 downwards.
CTTGAATTCACTGTGAATTTACCAACTTTCTCTGAGGAATCCTCGGTGAAATTTGCTTTCTATTGTCTCCCGTTAGACACTTGACACGTGACAGATGTCTACTAAGTGTGTTGAATAACAACGAAAACGTGTATTTATACATTGTTCCTTTAAATGAAGTGATATGTCTGTGCTGTGAGAGGCCGATTACACCACCACACGACGATTGCCTTCGTACTGTATCACGAATTGTGTGCAACTTTGTGAAGGCTGTCTACTGGGATTGGCCGAGTTTGACTATACCAGTCATTTAACAGCTAACCGATAGCGTTATGACTTGAGGAATGCCTCCTTCTTAAACCACGATTTTTTATTGTGCAAATTTGACTTTTTGGGGTTTTTCGCTTATATTTTGTAAATCATTGGAGGAAACGCTATTCTTTCAATGGACATGTTGTAGTAAATTAAACTTCTTTTTACTTTCTGAACACTATAAGAAGTGGCCGACGCACAGTGCATTGCAAGCCAACCCCCGTATTAGGAGTATTTTCAATACACAATGCATTGCGTGCTTCGCACGCCAACCCCCGAATTGGGAGTATTTTCAATACACAATGCATTGCGTGCTTCGCACCCCAACCCGTATATTGGGAATATTATCAATACACAGTGCATTGCGTGCTTCGCACGCCAACTCCCGTATCTAACCCCAACTGTCACTACATAATTGTATTAATGTAAGAGATGGGATTGTAAATTAAAGTAGCAGAGTAAATAATAAATATTATTATTACCTAAAGTGAAAAATATTTGATCGATTTCGAAGAAATTCGCATCAAACATGTCAATTAGGCCTGTATAGATACACGAAAAAAGGTATTGAATAATTTTGAAAAACAACCCCCTTTAAGGCCAAAAAACCCAAAAAAATCAGTTATTATTATTATTAGCTAAACGAGAATTTTTCGTGCATCTATCCAGACCTACTTGACATGTCTGGTGCAAATTTGTTTGAAATTGATCGAATAGTTTTCTCTCTAGCTTTGTATACATACAGACAGACATTTTGTAAAAAAAACACTTTTTTGGACTCATGATATTTTGCAAAACGGATATTTCCACAAAAATCTCAACATCGATTTTTTTTGCGATCACTATACTTTCTCTATACTATAGTATAGTGAAAAATTAAAAGTCATATAAACTGTATTTACACTTAGTGTAAGTTTACATATTTCAACAATGACAAGGCTGGATAAAATACAAATAATGTAATAAATACCAAGTATTTGGTATCTATGCATTCAGAAAATTCCATAGAATAAATCAAAAACATAAAAAACAAATTTTACGACCGAGTTCCCTTAAATTTTTAAGCATACAAAATCTCTATTGACTGGTCTATACGTTGAACACAAACGTTGATAGTGTTCCGGAAATCTATCAAAAGTCAATTATTTTAAATATTTAGATTCGTGTCCTGTTTTAGATTCAAGAGTCAAGCATGAGCTGCTGGGTCACTACTTGGTGCGGCCTCTAGGAGTGTTGTATGTCTTTGTGTATTCATTGACGGTGTAAAGGTACAGACTCAATGCTGTGTGGGTTAATATTTCACCTGAACAGCTAACTTGGCTTCCCAAAAGTTTTCTTGGGGAGGTGAAAAATATCCCTGGACTCCTTTTGCCGAAGGAGGGGAGGGTACTCCTTAAGCCCCATACTTCGGTCTAGACCCCTTAGAAAATATGATATGAGCGCCCATGGTACCATACTCTATTCTACTCCATCATATAGAGCCCCATATATTAAAACCAATCTGTGTAGACTACAGCGTTACCCCACTAATTTATACAGGATTTGTGTGCAATATATTCTATCAGAAATCTATGGACAGATGCTCAATTTGTTCTATTCATTTTTAATGCAATATATTTAGAAGGCAATGGAATTGATGGAATTTGTACTTCATCAAGCCTTTTAAACTTTATTTGCGAATTTCCATAGATTAATCTAAAAAAAAAAAACGTAGGACATTATTCTGCACATTTTTTACACGACCTTATAACTCGTTTGGTTCTCCCAAAATCGATCAAAACAGACCATAAAAGTACATGGTTCAAATCCACGTGGGGAATTTTCTGGAGTTTGTACGCTGCGAGCGAAGCGAAGCCGCAAGATCGAGATGTAAGCTCGCAAAGCGATTTTTCCCGCTGCGAATGGAACGAAGAAGTGAAGCCGAAGCTGGTGGCTTAGGTGCAAAGAATCCTATTAATATATTTCGTACACAGAGGCAGCTATTCAGCGCCTTCGTGAGTAGATCAATTTCCCAAGTAGATGGTTAAAAAACTAAGACATATAAACTTAATTTTGGAAATTCGCTTTAAGAATGGTGCAATTATACTATAGTTTTACTTGGCGCTCTGTGCAGAAATATACTTGATAATTATACTTATAAAAGCCAAATACCATTGACTCATTGACTCATCACAGTTTCTCCAAAACCACGAGGCCTACAAACATTAAATTTGGCACTAATACTCTTTATAGGCTCTAGACGCGCAATAAGAAAGGGTTTCGGAAAGTTCGAAATTTTAGGTGGGGTTTTGGGGGGTCAAAGTTACTAAATCATGATTTCTCAAAACCTACGGATCGGATTGGAATGAAATTTGGTATGTAGCTTCCTCTAGGGCCCTAAGTACTCGCTAAGACAGGGTTTCGAAAAATTCGAAATTTTAGGGGGTTTGGGGGGGGGCAAAGTTACTAAGAAGAAACACCGAACGGATTGGAATGAAATTTGGTATGTAGCTTCCTCTAGGGCCCTAGGTACTCACTAAGATAAGGTTTTAAAAAATTCGAAATTTTACGGGGGTTTGGGGGGATCGAAGTTACTAAGAAGAAACACCGAACGGATTGGAATGAAATTTATTATGTAGCTTCCTCTAGGGTCCTAGGTGCTCGCTAAGAAAGGGTTTTAAAAAAATCGAAATTTTAGCGGAGGTTTGGGGGGGGGGTCAAAGTTACTAAAAATCCCCATAAGAAATACATAGTGTAATATATTTATTGATATAATATATTTTTTGTTAATATACATTTAACTTTGATTTGTCTATCCGTGCAAAGCCGGGTCGGGCCAGCTAGTATATAATAATTTATACGTGAATTATTTCAGTTGCCAAGTTAACCTCAAGGACTGTTTTCTCTTTCCAAACAATAGATCATTTCGAAAACATCACACGTCCACGATACCGCCCGTAAAACACGACCGAGGCCGAGACAATGAATCAATTGTGAAAGGAAAGGGTAGACGTAGAGCGGAGACTAGAGATGTGGAAGTAATCACCGGCCGTTGAACTCGGACCCACGCCTCTACGCGGTCGGCAAAGTCCGTCCCAGAGTACTTTAAGTACTTATTGGGATCGAAATCGCTATTATAATTTACACAGATATTTAATTAACTGTTGGATTTATTTTGCGGTTTTAAGGTGAAAAGCATCGAAGTGTTATCGGCTGTAACGAGGAACTTGAATTTATAGTAAAGTACGCTATCCTCCCCGTTGTTCTTAGCTGGGGAATAGCCGTTCATCGTGCTTATTATTGGACGGTTGGTTTTCACTTAAATATCTTAGTTTCACGTTTTTTATTGGAGGTAAAGCTGTCATGGGTTCTATTGGCACAAAGTTGTATCGTTAAGCAAACTACTTTCTTAACCAGATGTACTTTGAAAGGTGTAGTATGTAGGACTGTAGTATGAAAGTTCCTGTAAATATTATCTGATAATAGTTATACAGTAAAAATAACATTTCACATATAAAGGGTGTCTCAAATTATAATTTTTGTTTCACCTTAAGCTAAGCGCGCACTGGGTCGGGACTGCATGGACGGACGGTACGTACGGGATGTTTCAAAAATGTTTAGCATTGATTTGCCGATGTGCGCGCACCAGGCCGTCACTGTCGGGACAGGACCATCCGCACCTTCCTCCGTCCGAAAGAAAGTTCGGAAAAAGATTTCTAGGACATCCGTACCGATGAGTCATCCGCCGCGCCGCTTCGGCGTCTTTTCAGATACTTGGAGTAATTCATAAATGCTAGGAGAAGACGGCTAGGTCCCGTACCGACTGATCCAGTGCGTGCACCCTACAAAAAAATGCGGAACGACCGTACCGTCCGTCCGTCCCGTACCAATCGTTCCAGTGCGCGCAATCCATTAAAAAAGTGCGGAACGTCTGTACCGTCCGTCCGTGCCGTCCCGACCCAGTGCGCGCTTAACTTTAGGAGAAAATCCTTCCTGTTGACCACGCCTACTCTAGCCAGTTGTCAGTCTCTCTCTAGCTTGTAAACTAGACGCTTGCCATCAATTGCGTGTGCTTAGTGTGGGAATTGTGTTGTGTCTGTGGTTGGTGTGTTTGACTTCTCAGTCTTAGCTCTGAGATCCATCATGTAGATATTTAAGGTTAGTAATAATTTGTAGTTTTTCTTCGTTCACCCTTACATAGGCCTAGTTGCCTGGGTTTATGCATCGTTAGTTTTAGTCACTTGAGAACGGGAATTGATTTGTACTCCCGAAACGTCGTGTTTGATTATTTAACACACAAATGATGGCAAATGTCCGAACAAGTAATTATAATAATGCCACAGCCACAAATCAGACATCAAAACGTTCACCCTGCACAAAATGGCGACCGTTTAAAGTTACAATATTGGGAATTTTTAAAATAGTTTAATTTAACTTATTGGCATTAGATTTAAAAGCAAAACTCTTGTCAATCCACATTAGAAATACCTGCTAAGATACTACAGAGCGTTGTGGATGGCAACTACATCCGCCTAGCTCACTGCCAAACTGCAGAAAGAATACAGTTCGAGAAATAAAGTAACCAGTAATTGCTATTTGACGCATTTAAACTGAATATTATTAATTTGTATAGCCTAGGATTTTCTACACTAAAAGGTTCTCTGTTTGAAGTTATTGTTTGTTAATGATGGACGTTGAATTTTATTATAATTACTTATTCGGAACTTTGCCATCATTTGTGTGATAAATAATCATTGTGTTTTAGTCACTTGAGAACGGGAATTGATTTGTATTCCCGAAACGTCGTGTTTGATTATTTAACTAAAAGGTTGTTTTTTATTTAGTTTGTTGGCACGTTTGTTTACATGACTGGTTTAGCATTTGACAAGTAAGGTGGGTTATTGTAAACAAATAACTTATTTAAGTCATTTATTTCCTGAATACAGTATTTAGATAAATAAAGAACACTATCATTGGGATCGTCCGCATTTGAAATTGTTACATCAAACTTCAAACTATTTTTATGAATAATAGAGAAACACAAATTTTTAATGGTAAAAGTTAAATGTGAAGTGTGAACAACGTTCGATCCCTTTGGGGCCCAGCACGAGCGCTCCCACACGTCCCCGCTGAGTCAGCATAACCTTGCCAACACTACCCACTGCACTATGCCGCTGCACGAGGTAGTAGCCATACAGCTGTTTAAGTCTCGACAATGCAGAGTTTTAGGTTATATGTAAAGAGCGTATTTTGAAGGGGGAAACTACAGGATTTAATTGTTTGCCTTGTCGGGGTTTTAGGCGGTATTTTGAACCTATGACGACATTTCAGTTAGTACAAATAAAGATAAAACGGTCGCGGAACTGCCGACAGAAGTGAAAACTGTAACGACTTCGTTGGTCATATTGGTTTAGTCTAAAATTTGATTATTTTAACACTACCAAGTGAACTATTTTAACACAACTTACAAAATGAGGAAGCTGAATGTCCATTCCAGAGGTATTACCAAGTAAACTATTTTAAAACAATGTATGAAATGAGGAAGCACATTGTCCATTTCAGAGGTATTACCGAGTAAACTACTTTAACAAAACTGTTTCCTTTGGGGAGCGATACTAACTTAGCCCAAAGTATCTTTTGAAGCAATCGGAAATTTTGAGTGTCCCCTAAAAAAAATATCGTTGTGCAGCACATCATTTGAAAGCTTATTTAATTCTAAGTCTAAAAAGAATAACAATTAGTATTAAAACAAAAATAGTACAGCAAAATGGGGCAAAATCGGAAAACACGATTTCGTTGTTGTTTTTTTGCAGCCATTTTTAAACTGTTACAGATATGGATGTGAAAATTTCACCGTTGTTTTTTTCTTGAAATTCTACATCGAAATGATGTATCACATGGCCACCTTCCTATTTAAAAAAAAACAAGTTACATTCAAAATGACGGATAACTTTTTTGAAATCTTTATAAAGTAGTATTTTTACATAGATTATTTTTTTTTTAACGTCCTGCTGTTTTGCACTTAAGGCTAATGAAGACTGGACCTACAGTTTTACGTGGTATCCGAACGGCCACATGTGATACATCATTTCGATGTAGAATTTCAAGAGAAAACCAACGGTGAAGTTTGCACATCCATATCTTTAACCGATTAAAAATGGCAGCCAAAAACAACGAAATCATGTTTTCCAATTTTGGCCCATTTTGCTGTACTATTATTTTTTAAATGTTTATTATTATTCTTTTTGAATTTAGAATTAAATAAGCTTTCGAACGATATGCCACACAACGATATTTGATTGATCCACTTGTTAGGATTAATAGTGTAGGATTAGGAATTATTTAATAATTACATGTAATAAAGAGTAGTTTAAGATTTATAAGTCCCAAGGCGGGAACACAGAATATAGAACATGGTTGGGTAAGACTGTAAAATATTGTGTAAGTGCTGACATTCAAAATGGCGGTAACTCAATCATTTGAAATACTCCCAAATATCATTGTGTGGCATATCGTTTGAAAACTTATTTAAATATAAATCCAAAATGAATAATAATTAGTATTATAAAAAAAATAGTACAGCAAAATGGGGCAAAATCGGAAATCACGATTTCGTTGTTTTTGGCCGCCATTTTTAATCGGTTTAAAAATATGGATGTGCAAATTTCACCGTTGGTTTTCTCTTGAAATTCTACATCAAAATTATTTACCACATGACCACCTTCCCATTTAAAAAAAATGAAGTTCATTCCAAGATGGCGGTCAAAAATTTCAAACTCACCCAAAAGTGAGTTATGGTTGTGAATAACTGCTTTTATTCCTATCTCATAAGACTCGTACTTTTTGAAATATTAAGCTGTTTCCAGACTTTTGCCTCACCCTGTATATATAAGAGTGGGTAAAGATTACAGAGACAGTAAAAGAAGTGACTGTGATTACAATAGTTTTTTAGAAATGTCCGTCTGTGAGCCATTGCGGATTAGTTCGTAAAACTATCTACTTAAAATTTGAGTTATGGATGAAATCACTTGTCCACGGCTAGTTAAGAGGGCCAAAAGCGAACAAAATAGTTTCATAGTCTGTACCCTTGACTGTTTGTTAATATGAGTTAAAGTAAAGCAAGTGCTATCAAGAATTTTCCAAGTTAGTTTCACGAGCATTGCGAGGTAAGTGTTCCCTGTAAACTTACAAACTGACACCAATTGATTGAATTATTTGTTCGTTAAACTTTTAAAATAAGACTTAACTCGCTACTGAAACACACGAATAGTCGGGTTAGGGAGTGGTCTCTGGACCATCAGTTAGGGGTTGAAATCTGACTTTTTATCCGCTCTGGATCAATGAAAGATCTTGTCCATTAATTTCCGTTTCTGCAGACGCTTCAGATGTCTCGACGACTGATAAAGACACAGAACTAGTTCACCACATCGGACTTCGAGGCAGTGCGTTCATTATTCATCGTAACAAATACAACAAATTTAAATAGCAATTTAATTGTATTCCGAACTGCTGGCTATAAAGACACGTGCATTACTAAAAGGATTATTGACAAGAAAGTAGCTTGTTTCGAAGCAGCTCTGCGGAGGGAAATGTGGTATTTACTTCTATTCGTTACGACTAAAGTCGATCCTCGAAGATGGGTATGTCCACTGGGCGTAATTAAGAAACAATAAGGAAACACCAATCCAACTATTATCATAGGGCTATGACGAAGCAGCAATATTTAATGGTTAAAATGTGGTAGTTACCTGTGTCTACTGGTTCCTTATGCTACGTTTTAACGCAGTGCACGCGGCGCATGTGTACGAGACGGAGAGATTGGAAACATCATATATTGGTTTTTATGGTTAGTAATTCTACAACGACTGTTTACGATTTATGTACATTAACACCTGATGGAAAAGAGGGGTGAATAAGTTGAACGTGTGTAGACGTATCCGTCTGTGACATTGTAGCTCCTAAACTGTTAAACCGATTTTGATTAAGATTTTTTTCCGTCTGTGACATTGTAGCTCCTAAACTGTTAAACCGATTTTGATTAAGATTTTTTTTAATGTGATTTGATCGTGAGTGTTCTTAGCTATGATTTAAGAACATTTGGTCAACCGTTCAGGGGTTTACAATATTTAGTTTATCTGTTATTTTGTAAGCGTTTCAGTGAGTCGATTGTATCAAGCTGGACGCACGAGTTAGTGCAATTCATACATTTACCATAAGAACAAACTTTTTATTTTCACAATTTATTTTATTTTTGTATCTCTTTAAAGTAGATAAATTACTTTGTTATGTTATGCCGCACAGTTGGCCAGACTGTATGTCACTTTGTATCATTCGTCATAGTCAAATGAAATGTACAAAGCAAAACCTGTGCCAAGTGTGGTTCTGAACAAGTTTTATAATACAGCACTATTATACTTTAGCCTACATCTGCATCAGCGCTTCGAGAAAGGAATAGAGACATTTTATTAATTCAGACCGCTACAGTCGTGTTACGAACGCAAATACCGATTGGCGCAAATACTATTACACATTGAAAGAACAGCTGTTCACAGTTCAACTGCAGTTTTAATTGTTTGTTCTGTAGGCTTTTAACACAGCTGATCACAGTTCAACTGCAGTTTTAATTGTTTGTTCT
>JAGFPH010013829.1:0-19491 GCA_018207615.1 Philaenus spumarius | reverse complement strand
GCCCAGTATTAATCTCCTCAGATAATTTTATGGAATTTTAAGTTATGATAGATTTTAGAGGAACCGGAGTTTCTAGAAGGTCCTGTAAAAAACATAGCGTGCAGAATATCCTCCAGTATTTATGTTTTTAGATAACATCCCAAAAATATTTCATTCCAGCACGAAAAAGCTCAAATCATTACATCATGACAAAAAACGTGCTTCTCTTTGTTGTTTATCTTTTACTAACGAACTCGTTTCGCGATTTAAAAGACCATAGCGTGCACCAAATTTGGATTAGAACTGACTTAAAATCCAGCCGTTAGAGTGCGAATACATCAGTGCATATAAATATAGAATTTTTAATGACAAACGAAAACATGCTCTGGGGACCGTGATCGGTGCTCATTGACCACTCCAGGCCGTGAGAGACACTGCAATAGCTCATCTTTTCTATTGAAATTCGCAAATAAAATATGTTTATAATACCTTGCTAATTACAAAAACTCTGTGACAATAAACGATTAATTTTATTGACCTCTTGGCCTTAATAGACTTAACTCATTATACCATGTTATATAAAATTGTTCCGTTTAATATGACAAACACAAACACAACTAACGGCAAGCGGTTGACAGATTGGGGTCATAGTTGCAACTGACTGGGTGCCGTGGGAATGGCAGCCATCTAGGGGAGTGTCCTATTGATCATTTAGTTTAATTTCCTAGCCCTCGACCGTGTTATAACCCCACTTTCAAATTCACCATGTAAAAGTTCAGCTTGCTCTGTTTTAGCACTAGGGATATAATAATCTAATTTTAGTTAACTTTTTAATGGGAGTTTGGTACGAGGCTTCAGTCGTTTGTATAAGTTACTTTCCCGGTGTATGATTTTTGTCTCTTTCCAATTGAGTTTGTTCTGTTGTCCTATGTATGTTCTGCAATTTATCGACTAGGCCGAACCGAACGTTATTTTTGTGTTATTTTATTCTAATGCTGTCTCACCAATATATTGCTTATCACATTCACATTTAATACTGTATGCAATACCAGTTTTTACTAATACAAGCACATATTAAACAATTGGAAATTTCACAATATTGCAAAATCTTAAAATTACAGGTAGTTGTGCTTTAAGCTTTAAATTAAAGTTTAAGCTTGCCTTTGTTAAATTAAATACGAAAAGTAATGAATTCAATATTGATTGCAATTAAATAGATAAATAACAAGTTGAGCATAAATAATAGGTTTATTTATCTAAAAGCAATTTAGTTTCAGTGTAGCTATCTTCAATGTCGCTTTTAAATGTAACTAAAATGCTGTCCTTTCTTGGTAAGATTTTAAAATTGTATTTACATTTTTTTAATCTAGTTATAAAAAACAGTGACGAAATAACGTTTTTGTTTTTCTTATAACCCTCTACAATCTTCTTAACAATCCTAAAAATTATAAATTAATAACCAGCTTTGATGTTATAATAGAATTATCATTTTCCAGAAATTTGATTGTCCATTACTCAGAAACGGAACAATGTACTAAGCTATAGTTTGCGCCATTCTGTTTAATGTAATGGTCTATTACACGAACTACCTTTATATTTGAAATTGTTAAACCCCCTTCCCTCCTACAACCAGAAATCATAGAGGGTCAGATATGTCAAACATTTTGTCCTGTTATGGAATACAAGATAAATACGAAGTTTTGTTTACTTATTTTTAGTACCAAAAATTATGATTGTGTCAAAGGGACTTGATGAACACTCTGTATACTATATATACTATATTTTATAATTATTTCAGTAGTTAGTAGATTATTTTGTATACATTCCAATGTTCCACTAATTTCATTGTAGTTTGTTTCTTTTTCCCATTTCTAAATCTAATGCAACAGATTCATTATCAAATAAGTCAATACATTATGTACAACCTAATTGTTAAAGTTAGTAGTTGTTGACTCAAATTTCCTAGACTGACTTGAACGTAAAATATGTACATAACTCGATGTTGGTGAATGCCTCCATTCCTGCCATTAAATATTCGTTGCTTTGCCCATAGCGGGAGTTTAATATGTTCAAACCCATTCCTGCACAGCTGCCCATTGTATGAAAACTGAAATTTGGTTCGTGTTCGGGCATATTGTGATTGTGGTTCCATTTGCAAACATTCCTGCATTCCTGCACCCTTTTAATGTACGATGATGGGTGTAACTGTACCACACAAACAAAATAGATTGTTACATGTTTATTGACATTACATGTTTGCTAACTTGTTTTCGAATTTAAAACTTAATGAGTTTAACTAAAATTGTATAGGTTTTTTGGAAATATTATAGCTAACTCAAAACTAAGAATATTTCTTACTTATACTGTCATATTTTGAATATAAACATTAGCAGTCGAATCTTAAAAAAAAAAAAAAAACACGTTTACAACATTTATTTGTTATTCAACATTTATTTATTATTTTGAATTGTATGTTTTCGGCACCAAGTCACTATTACAATTAATGGTAATATTACCTTTATAAGGTCCGTCACGTGACTTACAACATGTTTCGGAGCCGTAACTCCATCTTCAAGTCTTAATCACCTCGAAGAGATCGTCGCATATAAGTAAATTGGTAATAAACACAAAATCTGGCAAGTCATTTCACTAGGTAGTCGATGAAATGCTGCCATTTTTACGTAAAGAGACCTACCGATGGTTATCTCTATTTGTCTTCTGTAAGTGTTTGATAGCCGTATCGTATAAAGTGTGCGAGTAAACCGAAAATTAGTCGTTTAAGATGCCGTCCGGTTTATTTTTAAATGCTTTTAATATTCCATATTCTTCATTGGGATTCATTTGCCTATCTTTGGTGCAAATGAGTAGGGCTTGGAAGTCACCCGGGCTATGGTTATTATCGGCAAGATGACATGCATAATATTGGACTTGGTAATGTTAGATTTATTGTTGGAAGATGTTCTTTACAACGTTCAATGAACGCTCTCCCTGTCTGTCCTGTGTAGTACTTTTTCAATCCTGGCAACTAATTTTGTAAATTCCGGATTTTTTTCTGTTGAGGCGTGGGTTTTACGCGTAGGCGATACATTATTTGTTGTATTGAGATGTGTTTTTTTGAAAATAATTACATTTCGTTGGAACAAATTACAGTTTATTGATATTATTATTATTAGTATTGTTAGTGGGTTTGTGTGATCCACCACCGGGACCCACTCCACCTAAACCATGAGGTCCTCTGTGTCCCATGTCCAGGCAGCAGTTCACATCAAACCCGCCCTTTTTGCGAAACGAAGGAGTCCATGATGGCCTTCCTCTCGTATATAACTTGTGTCAGGGTATCCTTGTCCCAGATATTTCTGCCTCATTGATGCGAGGGCATCACATTAGCATAGAACGTGGAAAGAAGTTTTCTCTTTCTCTCCACACCTTCGATATAATGGGTTGTTCTCCAGCCCCATTAGGTGAAGGTGCCTCCTCAGAGAGTTGTGTCCCGTCAGTAGACCGATCAACAACCTCACTTCCGGCCTGCCAAGACCCAGCAGTGTTCTGCTACAGTTTATTGATAAGAATGACAACATTTTCTGTCATTTAAAACAAAAGAAACTAAAATCAGCCCGGTAGATTTCCGGAATTAGGAATGGGGCCACCAAACGTTTAAGCCTATGCTGAATTAATATATAGCCTAAGTCAGACGTGGAACTTTAAGTTTTGGCGAGAAAACCAAAGTCTACTAAAATAACCAATATTATTTTACATTATTATTATTGTTATTATAATTCAATATAATAACCACATTAAACAACACTAAAGGGTAAACAGTTTTCAAGGATTGAATAATTTATAAAAAAAAATTTTATTGTTTTATACATTACTTTTCTTTTTAGCAACTTTTTAGATCTTTTATCTTTTTCACGTTCCTGTTTTCTCTTGTTCGATTTTATCGTTTAAACGTCAATAAGATTAATATTTGCAGCCCTAATTTACATTACACCTGGTTTAATTCGTAACTGAGGAAAACCGATTAAGTGGAAACTATAGGATTAGTTGACCCTTACTACTAAGCACACACTCTCTGGGACCCGACCCCATGCACATTCCACTGTCTTTGCGACTTTTAACATTTACCACTTGAGGTTGGCGAGATAGATATTTTTGAAATCTTGACAATAAATTGAGAAAAACGAGTCCAATAGACCGCTTGAGTTGGTGAAATCCATAGACAGCTTGCCAGACTAGAGTTTGTTGAGATTCCTCGAATTTATCTGTACCTAGTTTTAATAGTTTATAGAGGATGTTCTTGTTTTTTTCTGTTGGTATTTACGTTAGTTTATATACAAATCAAATTACTAACTTAATAGTTACAGACGGATTTGTTGAGTAAAATTGTTTACGTTATGTTTACAAGAAATACAACTAAAAACTAGTAGTTGTTTTTCTATAGATTTACTAAATATAAATCGGTATATAGTGGATTACATTGTGCTAAATTGCATTAATATTCAAAACGCGTTCCATTAAAAGGCTTTTAAAAATGCTCTCAAGCTTGCGTTACCGTGGCTCACTGGTGATGCATATTGATGTAAGGAAAAAGAGAGCAATATTTAAATTACTTATGCCCAAATTGTTTTAAATTTAAATTTTTTTAAATATAACAAAAGAAGCTATTTCTGTGTTTTAGAATTCTCTTGAAATTAATCCAGCTTTACTATATTATATTAGATGAACTTATACTACATTTTGACACCTCGACGTAAAAAACCCCATTTTTGAAAAATAAAATGTTATTTTCGACCGAGAGGTGAAAAAAACCCGAGTTTAGAAAGAAGGCTGGTTTTAATTTAATTCTATATAAACTGTTATAATATAGTAACTCAAAGCAAGTGTTTTAATATTGTCTATTGTATACCGTCATTTATAACTGATGACGAAACCTATTTTTCCATGATGAATGTTTTCGTCTCTAAAATATATTAAGCTGACTATCAATCCGAATTCAGAATTAAAAATTCCAATCGTAACCAGTTTCTGTTCTTTTTAGTCCAACATAATAAAAAATAATAACAACTATCACTGATGAAATAATACCAAAATACTTGACACATCTAACTGCTATAAGAAACTAAACAATAAAAAATACCTTTAAGACTTAAACGGTTATAAAAGAACTGATAACGGTAAAATAACTTGGTTGGAGGGAAAATTCTAAAGTTTCCTCCCTTAAGGGTTGGGCAGTTGGGGGAGAGGGGAAATATGTTTATTTGTGCATCTTATATCAACTCAAACAGTTACCCGTACCCGTAGAAAAAGAACTATTATAATAATTCGTTCTGCTTATAGCGTTGTAATTAGTAACTCTTAAATAAAGTAACTGATACCTGAAACAAATAACTTATTATAAAAATTACTTATTGATACCGATAAAAAATACCAGTTATAGGAAATACTACTTATCTATAGACAAAACTATAATAATATTTGGTTTATGGAAATTAAACATATATTATTTGTTAAACACAACTAATTTAATCACTTTTAATTTGTTTTAAATTTCTATCTGATTTTGTATTTTAATTTAATGTAATAAACATTACCCACTATCTTCTTTTTGTAAGTTTTAATTTTAAAAACAATAGACATAGGCCCTTAACTAACTTCTATCATTTTTGTAACGCAATAAATTTCTATTCGCAAACACAATTAGATTTATGATTGCTCTCTCTTCTTGATAATACATTGCACCAGTAACTCAACTGCGAAGCTTCAGTCAATTTCATAATTCGGCAATACGTCATTCTATAAATCCTTTAAATCAATTGACTAGGTCTTGTGAGCCAAACACCTTTCGTTTAACCACAATAAATAACTAATGTCTTTATTATAAGTATATATTAAACCTGTTTGACAATGGTAGAATAAATCTAGTTTAACATTACAACTTCTGCAGTTAGTTGGAGACGTTTACTATTCAGAAGCGAAAAATTAAAAGTTATTAAAGATCGAATCGCTGATTCATTAGATATAATGGGACTCGCCAGCAAAAATTGGCATTTTTTGAATACATTTTTTTTTTTGTAAGCTACATACTTACTTTACTGAGTATGTGTAAATGTTTTTTAGACCTTTTTGAACACTTTTTTATACAAACAATCCTAGTGGGATTTGTGATTTTTGCGGATTTTTAACAATCACAATAGTTTTGTTTTTACAGTAGGTGTAGTATATCTATGGTTTTAAATTGCAAATAATTTGAACATAATTATATTTCTTTTACAGTAAAAGTATGTATATATACAGGATGTCCAAAAGTATGTGAACGGCGTTAAAATTGTGTAACCATTGCAGTTAAAGCAATAAATCTTCGTAAATCGTTTTCTATTAAAAATACTAATTTTCTAAGCAATTATAATTTTGTTATCACCTTAGGTGAACGGCCCAAAGGGAGTCGGAAGAAAATATTAAATAGGAACACAGGTCGAGAATGTACATCAAATTAAAAGTTTACCTGATGACAACTAAATGCTGCAAAATAAGACATCAAAAGGTTCACCCTGCATAAAATGGCGCCGTTTAAAGTTACAATATTGGGGTTTTTGAAAATGGCTTGATTTTACTTTTTGGCATTTGCTTAACAAAACTCCGACAACCGACACTAGAAATACCTACTAAGATACTACAGAGCGTTGTCTACTACCCCCGCCTATAGCTCACTGCCAAACTGCATAAGGAAAACAGTTTAAGCATTTGTTGCAAAAAAAAAAAAAAAAATAATAATAAGCTGTTATGAAAGTTTTTGGTACTTTTTATTTTTTAACATGTAGTTAACATTTATAATTTGAAATATAAATTGTTCCTCATCCTCCTCGTAGACCGTTCCCTCTGAGTCACTCACTAACCACAAAAACTGGTCCTACAGCTAGTGTGGATTGACGGAGTTTTGCTTTTAAATCTAATTTCAATAAGTAAAACTAAGCCGTTTTCAAAAAACCCAACGTTGTAACTTTTAACGGTCGAAATGTTGTGTAGTGTGAACCTTTTGATGTCTTATTTGCGGCATTGTGTTCTCCTTTAATTTGATGTACAACTCGACCTATGCTTCTATTTAAGGTATCCCTCCGACTCCCGGGGGGGCTGTCCACCTAAGATGATTAAATATTATATATGCTGCAAGGAAAGATTTTTGGTAAGGAAAGATGTACCAAGATTTGTTGAGTAATCTGCAATGGTTACAAAGATATAACGTCGTTCACAAACTTTAGATACACCCTGTATATGAAATACATACCACGTATATAGTAACAAAACCTACGAGTTAGGTACAGAATGAGAACAGCAGGTGTCAACAATTTAAATTTTGTTTTCTGAAAGTTCACTTTATCCATGTTTGTATGAACGTAAGTAAGTTTGCACAAAGTCTAAAGTATTAGACTTTGAAACTTTTACCACGTAGATGTAAGTAGATTTTATTTAGTAGATGTTTAAGGAAAACACGCTGGGCGTAAACAATCCAAAAACGTTTTATTAAATCAAAATATGTTTGAAAGTTATTGTTTTCAATATTAACCTAATAAGTTGAACACATAATAACAACGCATGGTTTTTCATAGCCAAACAGTTTTTTTATGTCATATTCTATAAAATATATGAATTGGTTAAACAACAAAAACGTTATTCAAAGTAAAAAATCAACGAAAGTAATAGTAATAAAAATAAATATTTATTTTTAAAATACGCAAAAGCACTGACAAAATGGCATTCCCAAACCCACCTTTTGAGTTGTACTAACAGTAATAAAATGCTTTCAAAAGTTAAACCCTGTAAATTAAGTTTGTCTTTGTCGGTGGATCGCCTTAGTTTTGCGTTTTTACGATATGAAGAAAAGCCATTACAATATGCTATTATAATATAAATATAACAACATTTATAATTTTGTTTCAACATTGATACTGTCACAAACAAATATATCAACTTTCACAACGCGAGCGAGCAATAAGGGAGAAGTAATTGTTTGGCTTCCTTCCAATTGAATTGAATTGGCCGAATGTAAATTGGAAATCCATACAAACGCAAATTTGAACAGCAATTTCAAATGTAGATTTACACGAATAAAGTATATAATGTATTATGTACTAAATATATTTGCATGCGTATTTTAAGAATTGAAATTATATATTTACCTTTAATGGATGGTAAAGTAGTAAAAGTAAATATAAAATGTAATTAAGGGTGTGCAATACCAGGAAGTAACAATCCCATACAGTCCTCTTCAATATAACTTATCTTTCATTGCATTTTGAAGATAATATTTTGTAATTTACAGGAAACCGTCCATGAACTTCTAAATTACAATTCATAGGAGTCAAAAATGGTAAACATTCAATTTTATATAAGAGTTTCAGTTTTCGCTTGAGAAAAGTAAAACATAAGGGCGAATTGTGTTATCTATTAACTATATTCGAGTAATATTCGATAAGAGAATGAAATGGACTGAACAGGTTAAATGTTTAAAACAAGAGACTTGAAAATAATTTATGTTTTCAGGCGGCTTAGAGACATTTAGATTACCACGAATTAAAACTCGCATACTACGCCTATTGCCAGTCTTTACTTATGGGAGGATAATAGCTTGGGGCGGGGCTTTCAGTTCGATTCTTGAGCCACTTAATGTAAATCAGAAAGCATATTAAAAACGGCTTTGAAAAAGAGCCGCTGTTTTTTATATTTTTAAAATACTGAGGGAAAGGCAATTGTTTGTAAGATCCCTGGCCATTTATATATTTCAAAATTATAATAACATTTTCGTAAAAGCTGATCATGAACATATAACGCGTTCTGCCAATTACTTCAGTATGAGATCTAACAAACTAACACAATTTTTTTCTGTCACCTAACAGTTTGTATCAAAATCTTCCGGGCAAGCTACGTCTGTTTAAAAATTATAAGTTATTAATGGATGGCTGTTTGAATTGGGAAGGGATGCAGCCGAGCAGGTTATCTTATCTACTTACAGAATGATAGATACTAATCTTATCGTTCCCCCAAAGTCTGAACTGCTTGTTTGAGGTCCAATAAATTATATTTAAACTTTAGCATCATAGTTTTGTGGTAACTTCTTTAGAAATATTAATAATAGTTAGTATCATAGTTTTGTTAGTAGATTGACTCAGCTCGACATGATAATGTTTAATGCAATCATTTTAATTGTTTAATGTAATACTCTTTGTGCATACTGAGCGACAAGTGTCCACTCACAAGCTTAGGCCCGTGTGGGCATTTTTTATTCCTTTCTATAATATATATGTGTAATTTATGTTTTGTTTAAGGAAATAAATGTATTAAAAAAAAAAACACATTGTCTGGGGACTATGATCTGTGATCATTGACTAATATCGACCTTAGGTCTCACCATAAGAGTAGGCCTAACTGAAATACGCCACCTTTCTGAAAAGTCTCTAATTAGTTGGTTTTTGCTATAGAAAGGAAAGAGAGAGTGATCCCGCTTGTTTTGGATTGTGGTTGTCTAATTAAAGTGTGTAAACGAATACAATGCGCTAGTTTCATAATAATACATTTTATGTTTTATACAAGGGTGGTTTTGTAGCCCCAACCTCCAACACAGCAAGTTATAACCCACAATAGTTGACCAAGCGAAGCGAGGTCTCCGTTTTAGCTCGACCGTTCCGCATTTCGTCTGTGTGTCCATCTGTCTCACGATTACGGCCAAATGCCTTGACCGATTTTGATGATTTTTTGCATGAATGTTCCTTATTTCTAAGCCGAACCATGTATATACACAGTTTATTTCCATTTTTCATTTTTAACCCCTTAAATAAAATAAAAATGGTGGCCGGACCGTTTCTCTCAATGTAAGCTTTTTTCCAAAGCCAGTTTGTGGCCTAACCGTAAGTCGAATTTAAAAACGAATTGCATTTTGGCAGTAGCAAATTTGATTTTGAACAAAATTGTATTCTTGATTTTTCCCGTATCTCTAACGGTAAGCTCACAAAATGGCCGTAAACTTCAAATTTGTTAAAAATCGTCCAAGGTTTTGTCTTTCAACCATGTTTTTATAAGTTTATTCTAAACCAATTCAAAAGTGTTCCATAGCTTTTTTGTAGATAAATGTTTAAAGAGTTCATATATGCCAGTAAAAAAATGATTGAAGTAAAATTAACAAAGTTATTAGCTCAAGAAACAAGCATGTTCAGTAACGAAAGGAAAAAGTTCAACTTAGGCCTACATAAAAAGTAGTAAAAATTGTTTGTCATTTTTTTCATAATTGTAAAAAAGTTTCGTAATTTAGTTCTAAATAGAACTGTATAAAAATATTTATCAATTTCAAATTTCTTATTTCGAAAACACCAGTTGTTATGTTCGTACTACAAGACTGCTAACAAAACTAGGCCTATTTTGAATAGTAATTTAGGAACACTATATCCTTTGCCTAAAAATGACATATTATTATAAGAAAGTGTAGGGAATAAATCAAAGAATTGTACTGTATAGTTGTAAATTATTATTCCATAAAAGTATTTGACTTAGCTTTACTTGAATTACAAAATGAGATGAAACAAATGAAACCTCGCGGCGATAAAGGACATACAAAAAATGACCGTTAGACAGCGTGGGAAGTGTTGCTACATGGGTTGGGATCACTATCACGACGCTTTAACATTGTTTGTTTTCATTATTTCTAATATTGCAATATGATATGGAACTGTAAATACATTGTTAAGTTTTAGTTATTTAAGTATGTAAATATTTAATTATATGTTTTCCCTCAATAACGCGATATTAACGCGATATACCTTACGCATTATTAACGTAAATAAAACGCAATGCCACCTAAAAGAAAATCTTTAGCAGTTAAAGCTCAAGAAAAGAAAAAAAACGAGAACTAGACGAACCCCGGAATTGCGGGAATTACAAAATAATGTTTACTAGCTAAACCTTCTGCTTACTTCCTTACTGGCACACTATTTTTAACCTAAGCTCGAAACCACAATTGTTATTTTAACGAGCGAGGTCTACTGTTCACAGAACTACTAGTTAGGGTCATAAAGAGAGTATTTTGCGGACATTATTGAAAGGGCAAATATCCTTTATGGTTTTGCAGGCATGTTATGTAACATTAAAGATTGTTGACATCCATTGTGAAACCAACAATCTTTTTAAGTGTCTTGTTTTTATTGTGAATAATTTCTCTTCGACTTGGTAAAAAAAATAAGATAACTATTTTTGTCCTATACATTCTTCTATTTCTCCTATTTAATTACGTATGTAACACTATAATGAAAAATAATATGTGCTTGTGTAAATTACATAAATGTACAACAGATTGTACTCAGTATATAGTGAGTTTATTGCCATGTGAACACAATACAATAGTTACAGAAGACATGACTCTGAGCGCATAAGAAAAGCTGATAAAGAGACCAAAGAAGAAAACTAAAACTTTTACATTTTTACAACTTTGACATTTTACATAAATGTTTAAATAAAAATGTAAAATTGTTAAAGTGTATAGTAGTAAAAAATGTAAAAATTAAAAATTTGAAATTGCAAAAATATAAACATGTAAAATTGTTTAAGATGTTAATTGTTTTTTAATCGTCATAATTAAGAAGATGTCAACTAATTTAAGAGTGCACACGTTAAATATCCTATACTCTAATACGAGCAATGTCTGTTTGTTTGTTTGTGTGTTTGTACGAGCAATCTCGAGATCCAGCGGAAGGATTTTGCTGAAACTTTGGGATTAGAGGCTTTTGGGACTAAAAAATCGATTGGTGAAAACCACTACTTCAGGAAAACTCGTATTTTTCTGAAAAACTCATTTGAAAATTGCAAATTTTTAACATTGGGGTTATGTAATTTAAAATCAATAGGATACATATGACAAACATCAGCTGTTTCCTATAATATTTCCATCAGCTGTCTCCTATAAATTTTTTTTTTTTTTTTTGTCTTAAAGGTTATAATTGTTTTAAGCTTGAAATCAGCTGACCCGTGCTAATATTTCGCGAGTTATGAGTAGGCCTACAAAACAGTACTTACCTGATTTGTATTTACATACATTTTCCTATAAAAAAAAACACAATTAACAAAAATACCGAGTAATGCTCGGTCGCCCAGGTACTATATGTTAAACAAGAAAAGAGTTTAAAAACACAGTTCTTCACTCCTTTTACATTTCTTATAATGTTGTTAGCTCTTTAAATTAAAAATTATACAATGCAATTTAATCAAACCACAATTTTATAAAGTAAAAGTAATTTCTGTCTCAAGTAAATGTTAACAATGTTTAGTTCCTGTTTAAGTTGCCCAGAAAGCATTACTGAATATAGTTTCGTTACTGTACCCATTGTGTACCGTACACAATCAAAGATAACTAATGGAAACCATCTGGTACGAAACGAAATTTCATTTATAAAAGTATCCATGTGTCTGCTTCAAGAGAAAGTTAAGTCAAGAATGTTGGAAGCGTGCAGGGAGTTAGAACTTATTTGTTTTATAATGTAACTGTCAGAAATCCTATCAGCATGATTGTCAGGCTGGATTCAAGTAAATATATTCTGCAAACCTAACAGGAAATATTTTGTGTTGTTGGTTGTGTATTCTGATTTCAAACAAATAAAATGTTTTAGGCTCTGAACTGTTTATTATCTGAAAGTTTTGCTGTAATTGAGAGAATCGCTTCACATATAATACAGTCAATTTGTACTCAAAAGAGCCCCTGGCGGGAAAGTTGTGGGGTAGTTTTGATTTCTTCCATTCTACATGTTTTTTTGGAGTTCTGGATCCGAATCTGAGGTTTGCCTGCAATATTGAAAAAATGGGAAAAATAAAGAAAAGAATCTCATGTTTTGTCTTTGTTTTTTTGCTTATACCTCGAAAATTATCAACTTTTCGTACATAACCTACTCATTCAAAAAGAAAGTAGGCTACACCAAATTTAGTACAAATTTCATTCAATAGAATTTTTCTCCGAACCGTTGGGCCTCAAGTACTAATTTATAATTGGCGCATTTTGGATGTCTTCCGAAAACCCAATTTTTACCCCCAAACTTTATTTATTATTAAATGCTGCCAAATAGTGAATTTCTTCCAGATGTCTTAATATACCTTATATAGATCGTATATGTGAAGGTACATTTAATTTTTTCAAAAAGTTTATTTAATTATGTTCAAATTATATAATAAAGTCCGAAATTATACAAAGTTTGTTACAAACAATTGAAATTCCAAGAAAAAATATTAAGTTTTATTACATTGTATTATCTTGCATGTAATTCTATATTACAGTATTATATGAGCCGTTGTCGTTAGAGGGTTCTGGCAGGCGGCGAGTACTGGCTTAGGTTCCGGGGTTGTTCATCTGGAAATGGAAGAGGTGGTGCCTCAAGGAGTGGGTGAAAGTATGACTTGTAGAAAAAATATCCAAACTGGGAGTGGGTGGTGTTTATCTCATGCAAATACAAAATGGTGATTTGCAAAATATCCAAAACAAATTTCAAAATGAAGTCATTTTGTATATCAGGGCTACACAGACCAATCAAATCTCCAAAAGGTAGACCAAATATCTTTCCCCATCACTGCCACATAAAGGTAAACTACATAACAAAAAGTATTTTTGCATCCAGCGAATAGTTTTTGTTTGAATAAATTAAAGTCTGTTAGTTTGCCAATTGCTCCACTTGTGCGTTACTATATAAAACCCCACAACTAAACTAAACACAAGTTGTCTGGATTAATATTAATAGACACATATGAGAAACATGTGACACAATGGCTGCTTAATATAGGTATGAATGAGTCTGAAAACCTCCTCAGATCTGAGTATAACTATTGCAGAGTGTATGCATCAGTGTGAGAATGTATGATACAAAAGTCTAGGTATGAAGCTTATGTGTTTTATGGTAGTCTACTTGGATATGTGTGGGTTCAATTGACGTATGTGTGAAGTTGTACTTGAGTTTTATATCCGTATTATGTTGTGTATGAATGATACGAATGTGATAAGATGTATGTGCCTTATGAAACAATTGTTTGTTAGTTGTGTATTGATATGAACTATGGGCATGCACAAAGTTTCTGGTTTGCATGTTGTGTGTATATCTGTGTTAATGATCTGATTGTGTATGTATATAATAATTATAATAATGTATGTATGTATTTTTGTATACTGAGTGTTCATAAAGTCAATTTACTCCCCCCCCCCTAATTAATTTTGTTACTGAAAATAAGTTAACAAAACTTTGTATGACTTGTGTTGCATAACAGGATACATTTTATGACATACCTGACTCTGGGTAAGGGGGAGGGGGTGTTAACAAATTCAAATATAAAGGTAGGTCATGTAATACACCATTAAAAAGCTTATTAAAAGAGAAACAGATTGGCGCAAACTAGAGCTTAATATCTTACTTCGTTTCGAAGTAATGGACAATCAAAGTTCCGGAAAATGATGTTTCTATTTTAACATAATCTCTTATAAACATAACTAAAATGCTATTCTTTCTTGGTAAGATTTTTGGATTGTATTTGAATTTAGTGATAAAAACATTGATGAAATATCTTATTTTTTTAAGAATAGTAAACTCATCAATCTACTTATTTTATTGCCAATACTGTATTAAATTAATAACCTGTTTGATGTTATGTTAAAAATACATTTTTTCCAGAACTTTAATTATCCATTACTTTGAAACGAAGCCAAGATAAGATACTAAGCTGTAATTTGCACCATTCTGTTTCTCTTAATAAGGTTTTTAATTGTGTATTACATGATCTAATTTTACATATGAGATTGTTAATCGCGCTGCCATCTCAAAGCCCCCAAAATCATAGAAGTTTAGATACGTCGAAAAATGTGTCCTGTTATGCAACACAAGATAGTATACACAAATTTGTAACTTATTTTCAGAAACAAAAATAATAAAGATATTTAAAGGGACTTTATGAACACTCTGTATTTGTATTTTTATGTGTGAATATAAATGGGCGTAGTTAAAAAATCAGCCTGTCACAATCTTTCACTTTTAAAATAATTCAGTCGTTTTGTTATCATTTTTTTTTCTTCTCAAATATCCATTTTGTTTCGTCTCTTGGCCTTCTCTCTACTAATACACTGCCACAGCCAGAATAATATAAATAAGTTGTATAAAACTACCATGTCTGTCGTGACATAGTTTTGATCAAATTGCAAATAAACAGCAAACTCATTCATTACCTACATACACACAGACATAAGGCCAAGTAGGGATTATTCTTTATTACACAAATTTAAAATAATGTGGTAGAAAACTAACAATAATTTAATTAGTTCTTTCTGACCATTATGTAGGGACCGTTAAATAACTAATGTAAAACAAGAAACAAAATAAAACTTTCATTTAAATAATGTAGTGTAAATAAAGACTTTGAAGGTAAATAGGCCTATGTTTTAACACTTTTTTGGATCAATGTGTTATCTCGAATAGAATGATCAGATTGTATCGTTATGTTGACTACAGACGATTCTACACCTATTGTATAATAATGTAGCATCATATGCTTAGTACATAGCTTAACATCTCATCACAGACATTGCTATCTGAATGCAATACTGTAATATCCCAGATTGCTAATTACATTGCTAAGTACACAGTTATAACAGTCATTCATTGAGTTGACAAGATATATATAGCCGTGGTTGTATAAAGTGCTCCCTAATTGTCACTTTGCATTGATCGAATATGCGGTACAAACCTAACCTACTGGAACTAGACAGATATTAGTTTGGATCTACTTTGCAATACCGACAATATGTGTTTGTCACCATGGGCCCGCATATGGTAAATAAATACCCCTAGTGCTATAGGGTTAGAATGAACTTAGCTTAACCTTTTATTATTAATATTGGGGTGGTTCAGTTACTACACGGTGCACTTCTTACACCGTAACGTGAATTATTATATTTATTCTTTTACATTTATTGTTGCCTCTACAAACAAGATCAGTGGTCTTATTACTTATTATTACAATTTAAACTTCCAAAGAATGACTTTTACAATTTGTATTAATTCTAATTATTATACTCAACTAATAAATCCCAAGACAGAACACTCTAAATGTTAGTATTATCAAACAATACAACTTTCTGTACCTTCAGATGATCACCTCAATGCAGTTATAGTGAATGGTTATACAGTTTGCTCACCTTGCTATCTCGTCCTTCGAAGGTAAGGATCTCCGTGGCTTCCTCTGCCCTCGACCTTCTCTCCAAAAGCAAAAGGCTATCGCTGAGCAGAGCCTCCGGCCGTCACCGTGTGTGCCTCATAAACCACTGGCATCGTTTTTTTAGGTCAGAGGGGAGTACATTTGCGACAATTTTTTATATGTTTCGCAATAGCTTTCGTGTTTCTTGTCTTGAGACTTATATATTTTACATGGTTATTACTTTATTTTACAATTGTTTCCTAACAATAATAAGTTATAATAATGATAATAAATCTAATAAAGCCACAACTATTCCTAACAGGAGCTAGACTGGGGGCATGAGGATTAACAGCACCTTTCCCATGGAAAAAGAGGGAACTGGGAATGTAGACCTCCCTCGGAAAACTTTTAAAATTTGACAATCCAATTTGGCTCTTTTGGCCCAAAAATGTTCCAGTTCTGACTCGTTTGAAAATTGACTCCTGTTATTAAAATACTGGACTAGGCCTACTCTGTAAAATAAATGGTACCTAAAAAGGTACAGACTTTCTCCCGTAGTTTCACTTTTTACCTTTACATATAAGAGACAAATTTATATAGCTTATTCAAAAACTAGAAACGTCCCATATTGTATCAAACTCGGAAACACTTGCAAAGCGTACTGATCTATTCTCTGTAGCCTTTTGAAAAAAAAGATTTCGTAGTCCAAAACTCAAAATGTTTAAAACTAACTCTACATTTGAATTTCGTTTTATACGTTGTAATAAAATGTAGCCTTAGAATTAATTCAACGACTGGAAATTCTATTGCTACTCATCATTTAATATTTATGAGTTATTTGAAACAAAAAATAATTATAGGAACACTGATTATACAAACGAACATCATCAAACACAAAACAATCAACCAAATACTTTCATTTCTCTCTTCTTTAAAATAAAATAATGCTCATGCTTGAACTCTTGTATGTAAAATAAATACATAAAATAAAAATATGAAAACATATATTTCTAAATCACTTCTTCTTAATTTTTCTTTTAAATAATTGTCTTAAAAGAAAAACACCTTACTATAATTATTAATATACATTTTTATATTCCCTGAGAGCTAAGTGGAGCCGGATGGGCTCCCAGCGGAAAACTGGCTTTTATGGTACATTTAGGGTACTTTTTTGTATTTCACATTTTGATTGACTTTGGGGGAGACAGACGGGATATAGGTCGTGGAAAACACAAACATGAATAATCTCGTATATTTATTTGTTTAGAAGAAACCGATCTGTTTGCCAAATTTTGACTAAATCGGACATAAAATGAAGTTGCATATATATTTTAACTAGCTGGCACGATCCGGCTTTGCACGGCTAGACAAATCAAAGTTAAATGTAGATTAACAAAAAATATATTATATCAATAAATATATTACACTATGTATTTCTTATGGGGATTTTTAGTAACTTTGACCCCCCCAAACCTCCCCTATAATTTTGAATTTGTTTACACACTTTCTTAGCTAGCACCTAGGGCTCTAGAGGAAGCTACAGGCTAAATTTGATTCCAATCCGTTCAGTGGTTTTTTTTTAGTAACTTTGACCCCACAAATCCCCTTAAAATTTCGAATGTTTTTAAACTCTTTCTTAGCGAGCACCTAGGGCCTAGAGGAAGCTACATACCAAATTTCATTCCAATCTGTTCGGTGGTTTTTGAGAAATCGTGATTTAGTAAATTTGTCCCCCCCAAACCCCTTTAATATTTCGAATTTTTTGAAAACTTTTCTTAATTAGCTCCTATAGGCCTAGAAGAAACTACATACCAAATTTCATTAGAATCCGTTCAGTAGTTATAGAGACATTTTGATTTAGTAACATTGACCCTCCCCCCACCCCTAAGATTTCATTTTTTTTAAACCCTTTTTTAGTGAGCACCTACGGCCCTAGAAGAAGCTACATACCAAATTTCGTTCCAATCTGTTTAGTAGTTTTTAAGAAATCGTGATCATTGAGTCAGTGGATTTGGCTTTTATATATAGATAACACTCTAAAATATGTTTTCTGGGTACCGTGCTCATTGTCCTTTCCTGACTTTAGGTCTTCCCATAAGAGTCACTGCAATAGCTCATCTTTTCTAAGGAAATTCGCTAATAAGCCAATAAACTGATAATTTTTACGAGATGTAAGAAATAAATAAAATAAAAATTAACCGCTCCACAGTTTGTTCTTAGTTAAAACTGTTCGTTATTTGGCCGAAGACCTCTATTAACATCTCTTGGAAGTATGAACCGAAACCTTTAAACTGTTTCATTTTCCTAAATGTAAGCAGTCCATGACAACTACACGAATAAAGCAAGCAAAATATAATTATTATTATTATTATTATTAATTCAGTTTAGCGATATGTAAGCAATCACAACATAAAGCTTATATTCATGATTGCTTTATATTCATAAAGCTTTATATTCATAATATATAAACGTAGCATATTTATGTAATATTTCGTTTCCCAATTTAATGAACTAACATTTTAAAAATTTTCTCTGTATACACAAACCTTGCACCTAGGAATGGCTAATGGAAACATCGGCTTTTATACGTAATGCAAATGTTCCAGATGTAAGTGCCTTTTTTATTCAACTTTCCTTCCAAAGCACGTATACACATTAACGTTTAGAGCGAAACAAGTCGCTTTAAACTTCCATTCCGAACGGGGTTTCTCGTTACTTTTCCTCTGCTAAGAATATATTTCACTGGTGAATTCGATTTAGATTAATCCATTTTGTTATTTCAGTTGTTATGGTTCTAAGTTCTTAAGCAGCGTTTATATTTAGGTTCACTAGTTCAATCTTTACGTTACTTAAAAAACATAACTATTTTTCTTCGTTGTCAAAGAATTAAGTAAAAGGAATTTTTGCAGAAAAATTACTCTTGCGTGCTTTCTATTCCAATCCCCTCTTTCCTCCATATTTTATTACAGGCGTACGTAATTTTAGAGTATTATGTATCTAAGATTGGAGTAAGATTACTCTCAAAACTAAAATGGCAAACAAACAATATCAACAGTTAAAATTGCATTATTATCCTTACAATATTACAGAACATGTAATAAATAATAATACGACCACACATCTAAACCGCTCAATTTAAAAACATTTGTTTATATATTTCCGGCTTTCAGCAAACTATTTGGGAGATTCGTCTACTCACGAAATCGCTGCGTTGCTTGAAAGTATATTTTAGCTAACTGATTTGATGAAATGTGTTAGTATAATTTGTTTGCACCTCAGTCTCCAACCTCGGCCCACCCTCTGCTTCGAGTTGCA
>JAGFPH010013827.1:0-25365 GCA_018207615.1 Philaenus spumarius | reverse complement strand
AATTTCAGATGAGTTATTGCAGTGGCTCTTATGGTGAGACCTAAGGTCGGGAGTAGTAAATAAGCACCGATCTTAGTCCTCAGAACACGTTTTGAGGTGTCATTAAAAATGTTATATGTTTGCACTTTAACCCTTTCCACTCCAATTACTGGGGACCTAGTGTTGCTATCAGCTCCATTTAATTTTGAACGAATATTGCACTGTAACTTGTTTACTCCGAAAAAGTATTTCTGTCAGTTATAAAAGGCTGATTTTTTTTTTGTAGTTTCTTCTATGACTAAAGTATAGATTGGAACGAAACAAAACATATTTTTATTTTAAAGTATATTTTTAAAATTTTTATTTATTGAAAAAAATAGAAATTTGTAACAAAAAACCGGAAAATACAAGAATTTTGGACAAATTTTCAACGGGAAGACCTATATTTGTTGCTTGATTTTGTTGTTGTCTATATCCTTACAAACAAAATTAAGTGGTTTACACATGTTTTAGACACAATAATACATTATAAAAAAATTATAATTGAAAAACATGTTTTTCCTAAAAAATTAGTTTTTATGAAAAAAATTAGTTAGAACACACCAACTTGTACAAAATTGCCTCAACTATTTATTTTATTGCTTAGCAACAGCACTATTTAGGTCAAAACTAGTATGTAAAGCTTTTTTCAAAACTTATTGGTAATATTGGAATCATTCAGGTTCGAAACAAAAGTCCTGCCGCCACTCCCGCCATTTTGTAACTGCCGTCGTCTTCATTCATTTTACTTCACAACAGTCATTATTGTAAAAAGAACAATATTAAAAAATAAACTGTGAAATTACACACGATAACCTAGTACAACAAAACTAAACAACGCGTAAGCTCACTAAAACACTGCGTAGTAAGTAGGAACCAAACAACGGCGAAAGTAAACAGCTGTTTACAGAGAGGCGAAAGACGGTAAACAATACATTTTCTAAGATTTATTTACCACAGAAACTGAACTCAAATGGTCCTAAAAAAATTCCACAGATAGCAGCACATCTCAAACTTCAGCAATAGCGGTCATCAAAGTAACTACGTCCGTTCAAATGCAATCAAAGAACGTTATGATAGCGAGTTCGGGGCTCGCCCGTCATAGGAGTTCGTGCGGATTAGTAGGGTGCGGGGCTGCCCCGACACTCGAGTGGAAAGGGTTAAAGGCCACATTTTACATCCGATTTGGTCCAAATTTGTTTTTTAAGTCTTACGGACGAGTTTGTTAGCCAATGAAGTCCAACAACCGGTAGTAAACATATATTGAGATTTTTCGTACAAGAACGAACCTTTTTTTGATTTCGTCTAAACAAATAAGAATAGGAGGTTATTCTGTACATTCTGTTTTTTACACGACCGTATAGCCCGTCTGGTTCCCCAATATCGATCAAAACCTAAAATATCATACAAAACGTGTTTGTCCGCTGCAAGCGAAGCAGTCCATAATCCGAGGTCGCAAGGTCAAGGTGCAAACTCGCAAAGGAAGAGTTTCCACAGTGAGAGGAACGAAGCAGCGCATGAGCCGAGGCAGGAGGCGCAAACAAATTCTACTGATATATTATGTACACACACTCATCTATTCTGTGCCTTTGTGAGTAGACCAATTTCCCAAATAGTTGAAACCCTGAAATATATAATCTTAATTTTGGAAATTCGCTCAACTCACATCAGCGGTTCAGCTGCATAATCGAATTATTTATTTTTGATGTAAATAACAATTTCTAATTCAATCTAAATTAAAAGACAAAAAATTTAAATAAAATGTTAAGTATGTTAAGTTACAATAATTTTAGTAAAGATATTATTAAATAAAAAAATAAAATAAAAAATCTAGTCAGCTGGGAAACTTTGGTCTAATAAAACCTGGTAAGAGTTTGTTTTAAAAATATTTATTTTTTAGTTCATATTCTTTATAAATTACTAGCTGACCCGTGCGAATATTTCGCAAGTTCGGAGTAGGCCTACATTTACCTGATTTAACACGTTGATTTAATTCAGTTAATTAAGTTTATTTATTTACATTGGTTTATAAATAACAGTTTCCCTATACAATCTTACAGTGTAAACAATCTAACTAACAGCTGTCATGCTAGTTAAACAGATGGTTAGTAGATGGCGCCTTTCATTAGGAACATACAGAGTATAATATAAAAGTTTTTTAAATCAATTTTTGTTATTAAAACATGAATTTTAAGCTGTTTGTCTATTTTTCCCGTGTAGTGGTTAAGGAAAGCTTTAAAATGATGCCTCATTCATGTAATTTGATGATGTATTAAGAAAGTTATGGCGTACCGACAAAAAAATAGTCTTGAGAAATAATATATGCGATAATAGCCAAGTTTGCTTTAATTTGAAGTACCTAAACATTTTTTTTTACAAAACAAAATATACAATAAAATCATATTTACCTCTTCTTCCAAAGACGTAGCTAGATTTTTAAAATCTGTAGATTTAGGATCTGATAGGCTAGGTGTAAACTCCATATTGTCTATCGTTAGTTGTCCTTCAATAGCTCTCTTGACTGAAAAATTTTATTAAAACTTTACTAAACAAATTAAAACAATGAAAATACTACTTAAAATAAAAATAATTTAAATATAAAATATGGGTTGTGTGATGGTTTCCTACATTGTCAATGAAAACAATTTAACCTTTCTCCTGTCAGCTTTACCTACAGCCTGATTTTTGTAAAGATGCACACTTGCTTGTTTGTGTTTTCTCTCTTGGCGTTAACTGAGAAAGGAGTGATTTTGTTCTTTATAAAACTTTAAAAAATGAAGGTATAATATTTCAGGGTTTGAAAATCAAATAATCAAAATAATCTAAAAATAACCTTAGCTATATGTGATGTGATTGATTGCAGAACAAAATAAGACATTTGTATAATATTTAAATTTTACTTAATAAATTTCTGGTATAATATAAACAGGTAAAAAAGTTTTAATTTATATTTATACATAAATGAATATATTAGACTTATCTGCCTAAACCATAATTTACTTTGGCCTATTTTAAAGCTATCAACTTGAAACTTGGTGTAGTTATAGATGCCTGCACACCCAAGTTTAAGGCTCGGCTCCCTACATTCAAAACGGCGAAGTTGGGTACCAATTTCAATGTTAAATAACCAAAACATACCTTCACTCTTAAACATATTTTTGTGTTGTTTTTGTCAAAAAACGAAAGCTGTATTTTTTTTCTTAAAGTAAAATAGATTGTGGGTGTTGATTGCTAAGGTTTTTTGCAACATATCTTTTTGCAAACTGAGTAAAAAATTAATAAAGTTTACTATTTTTTACTATTTATATCATACGTTTATGAAAACAATATAAAACGGTTTTTGAAAATGTATTCAGCAATCAACATCCGCGTATGACAGTACTTCAAAATGAAACAAAATTTTTTAATTTATTCCACGAATTAACAGAAAAAAATTACTTATTCTGTAGCATTGCTCTTATGGGAATCAGATTCAATATGGCGGTCAGGGAAGCGCCCTCTTAAGGGTCGGCTCTAGCTGTCGGCCATGTTGGCTGACACTCCATAAGACCAATGTTAAATTAAAATCCAAATTTTTCCTTTATTTTTGATTGGATGATTATGAACGATATGTCATTTTAAAGCTATGGCCAATATGCAAGCAAATGGCTTTTCCAAAACTAAGAAAAACATTTTGTTTGATATTTATTAACAATTTAAAACATTGATCTTTAATATTTTTTTATGTTGTCACTATTAATTATAGCGAAAAACTACCAAGCCATTCGCATGAAGAATTTCGTCCCCAAGAGTTTGGTATTTTATTTAAAACGTTATTTGAACAATTGCGGGTTTTAAATGGATTTAGGATGAGCAATGTCCGTGTAACCTACCGCCGCTATAGGGTGATTTTAAATATTTGTTTACATTGTAACTATTAATTATAGCGAAAAATTACCAAGCCATTCGGATTAAGGATTTTGTCCCCAAGAGTTTGGTATTTTTAAAAAAACGCTATTTGAACAATTGCGGGTTTTAAATGGATTTAGGATAAGCAATGTGTGCGTAACCTACCACCACTACGCTGGAATCGCAGGTTACTTTCTGTTTTACTAGAGCCGACCCTTAAGAGTCAATAACGAAAAAATGTATAATACAGAAGAACCATGGGAATTCAAGTTTCCGTATTAACCGAGACAAATTATACAAAAAATGTTTGTCAAAATCAGTTCTGTTAACTTACAAATAAATATAAGTGAACTGAATGGATTTTGATTAAGAATTGATAGCTTGAAAGGATTTCTCAATAAGTGAATTTATAATAAAAACTTTTGTGTTAGATTGAACGGAAAGAAAACAAAACTGTTGTTTGCCTTGTACATCCTGTTCAGCGGCCGCAGAATTAAATAAACTGGTCATGCCTAAAGCCTGTACATTGTGGGAATTGAAGCTAGGTCGGCCATCTTGTGTGAGGATAGAAACGTCGAATGGGCCTAGAGAGGAGTGAAATTTTCAGTGCGCCCTATTCATTTACACTGTGGTTTCAACAGCTGTACCAATCTTACAAAAGAATAATTAAGGGAACGGAAACGATACTGGGCCACATAGATTGGTACTGTTCAAGACTTACCTTAGAATTTAAATATCACCAAAAGTAGGAATATTTCAGCTTATCTCTTACAATGCACAGGATACCTAAGGTTACCTCAATAAACCATAGAAATATGTATAATTTTAGGTTTATTAACCAAGTTAAATAAAAGTTTATACGCCCTTAATACAAAAAGATAATTAACATGCCCTTAATACAAAAAAGATTGAGATTTAAAAAAGAAAACATATATATTTTATTAAATTTAATTTAAAAACCCTTCCCAAAAAATAAAATTCAAAAACCCTCCCTTTTAATAATAATTACAGAAATTATACAGAAGATTTACAAGTTACAAAGTTTAACATGAAGTACCATGGATTTGTTTTAAAAAAAAAAATATATATATGTCGTTGGCCAACTCTAAAAGGTAATTATATAATTAAATAAATAGACAAAATTAATTATGAGACGTCTCTCTATATATATATAAAAAAAAGATGTAAAATTTCTAATATGCAGCCCTTAAGGGCTAAGGTCCGAAATGTGCTAGCTTGCTCCTCCCAATTTATTTAACACTAACATATCCTAAATAGTACACATGTGCAAAAATTATTTTCAAAAATACAGCCTATTTAACACTTAACATAAAGAAAAGAACAAATGCAGATAGTTCTCATTTTTAAATTAACTTCTGTCTCTAATTAAAACTCAGTAGAAATATTTTGATTATGTATTGAATTTTCAGTTGCAAGGTAGGCCTTTTCTAATTGTAGTAGTTGCAGGTTATCTCATTGCATTAAACATCCCCTGCAGTTGGACCAGTTTAACTGGTATGCGGAAAACAAAAGGCTTAGAAGTAATTCATGTTCTTCAGCGACACACGTTACCCCGATCAAATTATTTAAAGTTCGGCAACATTACGACCACTTGGCAGCGTCTGAAAGTTTTCGTTTGTAACGGTCTAATGTCCGACGCTTTACACAAACTCATGACAAAGCTAAATTACTTGACGAGATAAAGACACAGCTGATCGGTTGCCAGATAAAATCCGTGCCTTATAGAATAGCAGGGACCGTACGGAGTCGACGTCTGGCGGAGAAAAGGATAACTATTTGGGGACTGGGTGAAGGTTAAATGATAGAAGTTGTAAGTTGTGGATAAGGTAGATGAAGGTAGTCGGTAAAATAGTATTTATTAAGGAAAAAAAAATATAGGTGGCACGAATGTCTAAAAAAACGTCACACAGCTGAAAATGCTCGACAACCTTTGAAATTTGACAAACTTACAGTTTAATAATGTGGGACGGTAATGATGTGTTTACAATTTGAAAATAAAAATGGTTTGGCACTTCAAAAACCGAATGAAGTCCAAACTTTTTTATACTTTTTAATTCGTGACATCAAAAAGTTGACACCAAGAGGTGGGAGTTTCCTCACCCTCAAGCCTGGGATGATCCTTCAACTTCTTAGCCTTACCCAAATGATATCGTGGATATGCCGCAGAACGGTTCAGGTCCTGTGAATTCAGTTGCTGATGCGTTATTCGCCAGCTTATCTGCACACTCGTTTCCACCTCACCCAACATGCCCTGGTACTTGACAGTGTTGATACCTGTACTGTGGACTTGACGCATTCCCAGTCTAGCTTTGACCTGAATTCACATGAGCTCAGAGTTTTCAAATCTGTCTGTCTATATACAGATTTCTTTATTCGTGCATCCGACTCTAAGATTTGCTATTAACACTAAAAAATACATAATTATACAGAAATACGTGAACATACCGTAAAACGCGGACATATCCGTAGTCGGCGGATCAAATGGTCTACTCGTAGATGGCTCTGGTGTTTTGGAACTGCTTGGGATGGGCGTTGTCGTCACACCTTTACCAAACACTCCGCCTCCGACTGCACCTAACCTCAGATCCGTCGTGCCAAAGTTACGGCTTTCTACGGGCGTTGATTCTTCTTGACTTAAAATTACTCCAGCTAAAAAAGCAATAAAGTACAGGTTGAAAGTAAGGGTGAAAGAGGTTATACTAAAATTAATATTGCACTAGTTTGCACATTCCTTAGAAATTAATGAGTTAATGTGCTATACATTTAAACTAAGCGAGTTGCACCCAGTTGTTGCTTTTATTTTGTGGTAATTGTTTACTATTACTTTGTCAGAAGCAAATCTTTCCGAATTGAGATATGTTTCATATTTATGTATTCTAAAGATGAATTAACATGAATAAAGGCAAAACAAAACAAAAATTCACCATACAAAATGGGGGGGAGAACTAACTTACAATGTGTAGTCCCAGATGTGTCAAGCAAAGGAAGTAGGCCTAATAGTAACAATAACCCTTATCGGTGATGGACTTAAATCGACAAATAAACATGTTTGAAGAGCCGAAACAGTAAACAATATAAGTTAGGTTTGTTAAAAGTGGAGGTCAGATTTGGACGGTTTTTAATTAGTTGTCATGGCGTCTTGGAGTAATTACAATCCTTGAGCTATAACTGTTGTCTAACGTTGACACAGTTAATAACCCTCACCTAAATGAACTTACATTGTAAAATTTCTTGTACAAACACAGCGTTTCGAGACACTCGAAAATCTGTCCGGAGTGCGGGAATGTTCCGGAAGCGTGTTGATAAACCGCCAACAAGTGTCACTAGTTCTTCATCAGATGACGACTTTTTAAGTAAGTTACTCATTCGTATTTCTTTTTCCGTGCCTTTAATTATGTCAATTAATTGTTAGAATATATAAAATATCTCAATACAGGAACATTTTATTGGAACTAGAGACTATAAGTTAGAACTGTTTTAAGTTCAGGCTATATTCTTTTTCATTTTTTAGGGTGAATTTATTTTTACGGGCCTTTATTCATCTTAATTCATTGTTAGAATACATAAATACGAAACATATATGTCAATATGTGAAGATTTGCTTCTGAAAAGTAATAGTAATCAACTACCTATTTTGTTACATTCGGAAGAGCGAAAATGTTTGGAGCTTAGCTTATAACAGAAAGACTCTTGTGTACGTTGTTTCTTGTGGAAGTTAATTGAATAAAAGTTCAAACATATTTTTTTTTTAATAAAGTAGAAAGCGACTCTGTTTTATTAATACATATAGCAAGAGAGAGTATAATTAAAGAAATTAATATTCAATTAATGTTTAAATGTACATACTTAACAAAAACTTGTCTACAGAGTGCGTAGAAAATATTGTTCTACGTTTAACCAGGGTTGAAAATACTGCCATTTTGTTTTTTTTTACTGAACATTTAATATCTTTGGAAATAGAAAACATATTGACCTCAAATTTAGTGTACATATTTTTTTACCATTGTACAAAAAACCATAATGTGCTTCTGTGTATTTTAATAATGATGGCCATTTAAAACTTTGAACGTCAAATATCTGTAAAACCGCAAACTTTACAAAAAATTTATGTTTTAATGAGACAAAATGTTTTTTAAAATTTTTTTCTACCTCAAAAGGTAATTGAGTTGTCAACAAAAACTAAAAGCATAATTTCTTGCTAGTTGTTTATTTATGTGTTGAAATGTAGGCCTTATTTATTTTTATATGAATAAACCAACTAAAAGTAGAACTTTAAGATGTCCTATCTGATCATTTATTACTTCAAATTCAAATGATAAAACATTATTTCATATGTTGAGTTTAATTCCATTTATCTTGAATATTTTCTTTTACATTTTACTATTGTGATCACTTTTAACCCTTTGAGTGCCACAGCGTCTACATATTAGACGATATAAAATGCGCATAAAGTGCCAGCGTCTACCCAGTAGACGATCCGTATTTTATACTAATTTCATACATTATGTTATCATTGTAATCGATTTTTTGGTTCACGTTATTCTACATGAGTCAAACTATCGATTGATACTGGTTTTTTTATTTCTTTGACAAAATGACACATTCCGTAGACAGCGTTGACAGCTGATTGGCGCCAACTGCTGACAGCATTATGTTTGTATTGTGTAATAATGGCAAATTTCACTATAACATAATATATTATATATGTTTTTTTATGTATTTTTCATGTTCTTTCTTGTGGTATAACGCAAAAAATAAAAAAAAATACTGTATACACCAAATTTCCATTCAAACTTGAAACTAAAAAAATCATTCAGTTTTGTTTATGCAACATAATTTTGTATGTATATTAATTTAGAACTACATTTTTACATGTATTTTGTTCTTCAAACTATTACCAACGAAATAAAAAAAATTATCCAAATTGGTTGAATAGTTTTTTTTTATGATTTTTTTCCCCAGACGCTTGCAAAAGTGTTGGTTTTGGTCCGGCACTTTATGCATATGACTTGGCGAAACGGCCGCGGCACTCAAAGGGTTAAAAGTAATTTACATAAACAGAAAATTAAGTATACGTACTGGGCACGTGTACTGTTTTAAAAGTACATAGCAGATATTTCACAGAAAATTGTTTATCCGTTTGATTGCTGTAATATATTTTTCAGTTTACAGTTACCTCAACTCACAATATCAGTTAGAACTGTTACTGAAAAGAAAATCAGTTGCCATCACTATACTTAAATATTTAATTTGCACACTTTCTATAAGACTCTGATACCTGAAATTTTGCAAATTTGTTTCTTAGATGATGAAAGATACTTAGAAAAGTTAATACAATCACAATTTGATGACTTGCTTTTAAGGGATAAACATTACCTACCCCTAAAACATAAGGCGGATATATACGGAACAATTTATCGACCGGTTTGAGCAATTTGTCATTAGATCTGCAAAATTGTACTGACAAAACAGTTTGTTAGGGATCTGTATAAATTTAATAAAGTCGTTCGATAAATCCAATAATTTGAAGCGATAGTTTTTGTCGTTTGATTTATCTGCATATAAATTTGTTGAAATATCTACAATACTAAACGCTAAAACCTCGTCTCCTCGTCAATTTCAACGTTTAATCGGTCATATTTTTTCAAATGGCGAAAGATCACTGATCACAGATGAATGAATTACATTTGGCCCAATAATCATTCCAAACAACTCTTACATACAAATATTAATTTGACCAGAAATATTGGTCCAATAATACTGTGCGTTAATAGATCACGAACGACTTAACTGAGAGATTATTCTTAGCAATTCATGTAAAGATTTTTGGTGCGATTTATCTTTACAATAGATTGTTCCTTGTATTTCCACCTGATGAATATTAATTAAACTTTACATCTAGTTATTTGAAAACAGAATAGAGAAAAAAATAGATTTTATTTGATAGCTTAGAACAGTAAAAGCTAACTTATGAACTTACTTGCAGCTAAAATAGCAATTATTATGATCGCTCCCAGTACTGCCAACCCGAGACCCCAACAGAAACATTTCCTCTTAGTGGGTGGATGTCTTTTGTCTTGGGTGACATACAGTTTTTCACCTCTGCAAATACAAACAAATATAGTTAACATATAACTGACAACGCAGCTCCATCAGGGAGGCAGTTATAAATATTTTTCATATTTTCTATTCTTAGTTTAGGTTCAGTAGAATCCCTCTTAACCGGTCTGGTCGGCACCGAGACCCTGGCCGGTTACCTGTTTGGCCGGTTGATCCGAGGTTCCCGTAAAAAATGGATTTTTGTTCAAAAATAACCTACATATTTCATAAATAAACAAGCAAATAAGATGTTATTGCAACTCATTTTATTGCATTATTGTACATAAATACATGAACAAACACCAACAAATGAAACATTTTAAACTTACATAAACTTTGAAAACAGAATTTAAGATATACTTTTACCGTATCATTGTTTTAAAAAATCAGTTATTTTTTCCTGTTCTTTAACTTTTAAAGATTTTTTTAAAGCTAAGCCCCTCCATTTTCTTACGTTCTTCACGTCTAATGCCGTTGAATCTTTTTGCTGCTCAACATATTACTAAATATGTTACATATTTTGCTCCCACAAAATACAGTAAAGGTTCCTACAAAGCATAAGCAACAGACAAAAAAAAATAAACAAAGGATGCCGCTTTGTCAATCGATTCTAAGAAAAAATACAGTTGCCGCAAAAGCAAGAGGGGAATCAAACTCACGCTTCCCCCTCCCCCATTCTGTCTGCCACAACACTAACACACTGCACACCTAAATTTTCGTCACCCAGTTTTATTTTCCAGGAAATGTCCGTCAAACAACCAATGTTTGAGACTTTGGCCAGTTACAGTAATATAATCTGTAAGAGAAAAAAACTCTGTTGTTTCATGGGATAGGCCGGTTAATCCGAGGACCGGTTGAGTCGAGGCCGGTTAAGAGGGGTTCTACTGTAGTTTAAAGGTCAGTTTTTCTTTCTTGTCAAATTTCATTTCATTTCCACGAATTAATAATTTCCTTGGATAGTTTGATAAGAGATTATTTATAACACAGTTGAAGACAGCTAGTATAATTATTTTATTTACAGAATAACTTCTGTTTGGAAATACAACAAACCAGAACCAAACTTTATTTCAACTCACCTTATATATTTCCTATGTTCATTGACTGGTACAAAGTACTCGTCATAAGGATCACCAATGTCTACCTCTGCCGCGTCCCCCTTTTTCACTGGTATCCCATTGATTCCGTTACCGAACGGTTTCATGTTTACGAGTTCTAAATTCACAGCCTCCGCCATTTCTTCGTCTTTCTTTCCGTCGCTCGTGTCCGTATCGGTTTTACTAGTAACGGTCGTGTTTAGGAATGATCCGTTGCTTGTGGGATCGTTGTGATGTGTTCCGTTTGCAGGTCGTTTTACTTCGTCGTTCTCGAATCCGGGATTGTCGACTCCGTCCCTGGATCTGCTTGTTTCTGAAAAAAAATTGTTAAAGTTGTGGAATTAATAACGTTAAATGTGTTACCGATTGAAAGAGAAATGGTTGTTCTGTATTTATAAATGGATTTAACGAACAATCGTTGTCTTATATGATCTAAAACTCAGGGATCCAATTTACCTTCAATCGTTACTCACTGGTAGAACAGCTGTGTATATCAGCTGAGTTTATTTTTCAAATTTTTCTATGTGTTTTGTTACTGTTTGCAAAGGTGCTTCTTGGACTTCCGCCTCTAGACATACCATAATATCGGAAGCAAGGAAGTCTGCACACAGACTAACGAGTACAAACGAATGGCGGAAGGATTAGACATTGTGACTGACGCAATGCACACCGAGTACGTTATCTATATACCCTTTACAGTAACCTTCGGAACCCGAGAAGACTGGGAAGGAAACATCAAACCAGGATCTGCCAAAGAATTTTTAGTCTGGTAGACAGACGGGTCTTTGATGGCAAGCAATTCTGGTTATGGCTACACAGCGCTTCACCAAGGACAAACATCAGTGTGAGTCTTGATAATCACTGTACCGTCTTGCAAGCAGAAACCTTAGCAACCATTGCTCGTGCCACTTGGGATTGTAGAAAGGATACAGAAATAGACATATCCTAATACTATGTGACAGTCAAGCAGCACTTAAAGCACTGGACACAGTACAAATCACATCCAAACTGGTGAAGGAGTGCCTCTCATCACCAGGCAAACTCTCCACAATAAATATGGTGGAGTTGAGGCGGGTGCCAAGACAACGTGGCATTCAAGGAAATGAGATGGCAGGTACTCTGGCAAAGAAAGGAGCCTCCATACCCTTTATGGGGCCAGAACCATTGTGCTGCATTAACACGGCAAAGAGCGCAGTATACAACTGGACCAAAGAAAAGCAATGCCAGAGATGGTGTGCTATGTGACGAATGGTGCTCACATTGAACACTTGTAGGAAAACCTGTTTGAGTTGTTCTTTTAATCAATGTATTATTTACTAGGGAAGACACTTGCGTGCTCCGCACGCCAACCCCCAATGGAACCTTTGAAAAACATATGTTATGTTTTATTTATAATAAAGGTGTAGGATTAATAATAACCTCAAAACTAAGATGGTAAATAATGTCAAATGTTCAAATTAAATCATTTCTTATATTTTATAACAGCAGTTATAATAATGGTTAAAAGAACCAGCAAGGCTCAGATCTACACTTAAAAACCCTAACCTAAAAGCTAGAAATACAACAATAATTGCTTCAAATTTTGAAATCAGCTGTTAGTGGAAATATTGGAGCTAACAGCTATATTATCTGTTATAAATTTGTTGCTATGGTAATAAATGTAAATACATGTGTTGATTTATCATTCTGGGCCTAACCTAAGAATTTTTTCCGACTAAATTTACAAATATTGGAATAAAAAAAGGTTTTTTAGCGAAATGAAATATAGCCTATGTTACTCAGGGATAGTGTAGCTTTTTATTAGTAAAACTGTTTTTTCAATCGGTTTAGTAGTGCCAGAGATTACCCCCTACATACAAACAAACAAACAAACAAACAAACTTTACCTCTTTATAATATGAGTATAGATAATTGTAAGTTAAATGTAATAAATACTACACAGCCTTAAAACCCTGATATTCATTTTGAAACACCCGGAAGAAAGTAGTAATTTTTTCTTCCATCTTAGAAATTTCTGGACCCAGTCACCTCTTTGAATTAAAATAAGCCTAAGATTTCAAAATTTCAATTTATTTTTGTTAGCAGATTCCGTCCATGTTTGCAAAAGAAATATTGTTGGAAAAATAGAAAGTGCTATGTCCCTTCATTTGTGGTTATTAAGAAACCTCCTTCAAATGCAATTTCTGAACAGCATTGTGAACGTACCATAACTATTTTCCACTTTCCAACATCTATACTAATATTATAAAGAGGTAAAATTTGTTTGTAATCTCTTTTACGGCTCATAAATCCTTTTACGAC
The DNA here is from genome assembly GCA_018207615.1 of Philaenus spumarius. Taxonomy (NCBI): domain Eukaryota; kingdom Metazoa; phylum Arthropoda; class Insecta; order Hemiptera; family Aphrophoridae; genus Philaenus; species Philaenus spumarius. Next base: position 11,944 of record JAGFPH010013827.1, on the reverse strand, counting down.
TCATAAATTCCAAGCTTCAAATCTACGCGTCCTGGATGGCATTCCTCGTCGCCCGCAATGGCGTTTATTTCGAAAACATTTCGCTACCTGACCAAATTACACAATAATTCAGGATGTTTGAGATGTATATTTAGGAATCTGGAGGTTTACAGTAAAAATGCCTTTATGTTTTTAAAAGTCCTAAATATTTTCTATACTAATATTATAAAGAGGTAAAATTCGTTTGTATGTAGGGGGTAATATCTGGAACTACTGAACCGATTGAAAACATATTGTTACTAATAAAAAGCTACACTATCCCTGAGTAAAATAGGCTGTATTTCATTTTGATAAAAACATTTTTTATTTCAATTTTTGTAAATTTAGCCTGAAAAATCTTAGGTTAGACCTAGACTTATGAACCAACACATGTATTTAGATGTATTACCATAGCAACCAATTGAATAAAATAACAGATAAAACAGCTGTTTGCTCCAATATTTCGACTGACAGCTGATTTCAAACTTTGAAGCAATTATTTGTATTCCTAACTTTTAGGTTAGGTACTTTTAAAGTGTAGACCTGATCCTTGCTGGTTGTTTTAACTTTTATTATAACTGCTATTATAAAATACTAAGGGAGACCCCTGCGTGCTCCGCACGCCAACCCCCCACTCCCCAACTCCCTGTTGGAACCCTAGCTAACCTGTGCGAAGTTTTTGCAATTAATGTAGGCCTAGTTGCTTGATTTAATAAGAGATTTATTTATTAAATTTACTAAAAAGACAATTTCATCATTGATTGATTTATTAAATTGATTTATTAAATTTACTAAAAAGACAATTTCATCATCACTAATTATCCGTTCATTTCCATAACTATTGAACTATAAACAGAAAAACATAATTAAGCAACAGCAAAATTAAACATAACCTACTTCAATAAAGTAAATTACAACATAAACTAACCATGTCATGATAATAAAACATATTGTGCTGTTATAATCAGCTGATCTGTGCTATTATATATTTTTATGTCCAATAGAACTCCAGATGATAATAAAACATGTGCTGTTATAATCAGTTGATCAGTAAATACAATGTTATTGAATAGAAAATATTTTAAATTACATTTTAAAAATATTAAATGATGGAATAGTAAAATTTTTAGTACAATGGGCAAATATAGAGTTAATTACCTTTCATTTAACACAAACTGCATGTCAATCGGTCCAATAGAACTCGAGATCTCACTTGGAATAGGCCTAAAAAATTTCCCCATGTTAAATTGCCATAAGAGATTTTAATTTCCGTTTTTAGAAAATTTAGTGCTGTAATTACTAAAATCCAAGTAAAATGGTCACATATAGAGTTAATTACCTTTCATTTAACACAAACCACATGTCAATCGGACCAATAGAACTCGAGATCTCACTTGGAATAGGCTTAAACAATTTTCCCATGTTAAATTGCCATAAGAGATTTTAATTTCCGTTTTTTGAAAATTTAGTGATGTAATTACTAAAATCCAAGTAAAATAGGCAAATATAGAGCTAATTACCTTTCATTTAACACAAATCGCATGTCAATCGACCCAATAGAACTCGAGATCTCACTCGGATTACAAAAAACCTTTTCAAATTAATATATAGATACGAAATAATTTGATTTAAGAATTTAACATTATTTATCACCTTAGCTGTGGGGTTATTATTAATCCTACACCTTTATTATAAAGAAAACATAACATGATTATGTGTATAGAAGGGTCCAACGGGATTGGCGGCGTGTGGAGCACACAGGGGTTATCCCTAGTAATATATAAAATTACATATAATCATTGTATTTAGTGTTGTCTAATAAAAAAGGTTTCTTATTTTAGTATGGTATAGTAATAACAACTGCAAATCATAATCCTTGTTAATAAAGTCAGCTGTCGCTGGATCCAAACACAGCCCACCTTAACCTTTTTATATAACCACTTTTATTTGTTATAAATAATATAGTGTTTGTTGACATTAAGTGTTGAGAATGAAAGTCGAGATCGTAAAATAAAAGTAGAACCAAAAACCTTCAGAGTTTGACAGAACCTTTCCCTCCCTTCAGCAAAACCTTCACTTGAAAGAATCAAGCATTTACTTTCCAACTGTGCCAATGTCAATATAATGCCTTGAATTGAGTTCATATGAAATCATTTATTGAAGCATGTTCTAATACCATTACCTGTTCTTTTATTATTTCGAAACCATAAAGGAAATTGGTTTCTAATAAGTTATTGTTCATGCTTTTATAAATTTGTTTATTATTTTTACTTGTTATCATAATACTGGAAAATGTAAGGTTTTACTTATCACAAGGCAAAGATAATAAATCCATTACAATGACTTTAACTATGTTTTAATATTTTTTCTGGATGAGTGGCGAATTCCAGAACTTTCTGCCACTTCTATGCAGCGAAGCCTAAACTAATTAACTCGTTTGCCATGCAAAAATTTTTTTCGTTTGCGGTTTTCGTTTGTACTAATGCCGGTCTTATTTTTAGTTTCCACCACGACATTTAAATTAGCAGAAAGCTCCAATGTACAGTTAGTAGGTAACAAAATTTGCACCGATGTTTACCGCTATCAAGTGACTCCACTGAGATTATATTTTTCATCTTGTTTATAAGCAAATATCTTTACTAATATTATAAAAAGAGGTAAAATTAGTTTGTTTGTTTGTATGTAGGGGGTAATCTCTGGAGCTACTGAACCGATAGAAAAAATACTTTTACTAATAAAAAGCTTCACTATCCGGGAATAACATAGGCTATAATTCATTTTGATAAAAAATTTTTTATTTCAATATTTGTAAATTTAGTCGAGAAAAAAATCTTAGGTTAGGCCTAGACTGATGAACCAACACATGTATTTACATTTATTACCATAGCAACCAATTGAATAAAATAACAGATAAAACATCTGTTTGCTCTAATATTTCCATTAACAGCTGATTTCAAACTTTGAAGCAATTATTTTTGTTTCTAACATTTAGGTTAGGTTTTTATTAAGTGTAGACCTGAGCCTTTCTGGTTCTTTTAGCCTTTATTACAACTGCTGTTATAAAATATACAAAATAATTTGATTTGAACATTTAACATTATTTACCATCTTAGCTTTGGAGTTATTATTAATCCTACACCTTTATCATAAAGAAAACGTAACATGATTATGTGTATAGATGGTCAAAACGGGGTTGGCGTGCGGAGCACGCAGGGGTTTCCCCTAGTATTTAATAAAAATGCATAATTTATCAGTTTTGTCATATAAGAATTATAATTAGATGTTCAAGAACGATTTTCTGCAAATTACACAAGATTTTCTTCAAAATTCGAAGAAAGATAAGTTATATTGAAGATAGTTGTATGGGACCGTTTCGTCCCGGTATTGCACACCCTTAACTTGAAGTTTCTACCAACCTTTGTCATCATTAGGTAATATCTCCGTCCTACTCCGCCTGCCATCGCTACTATCCATCTTAGTTTCAGTCTTATCCACAGCATCCATCGCTCTCTCGCTCACCCGCTCCTCCCCACCACCACCGCTAGAAGCACTCATGCTTCCGGTATTCTCGTCAGAATCCAGTTTTGCAGCTCTTGGTACGACTCAATATGAAATAGTTGTTATTGCTTAGGAACACATAGCGCCATTAATTAGGCCTAATCAGTCTTGTATTGTGCGACAGGGTTGATCTGAAACAAAGAGGAAACAGCTGTTAGTTAATTGATCCGGTGGATGTTGTACAGTTTCCTAAATAAACCGGAGATGAGACAGACTGAGGGTTTTACGAAAATTATATTAACAATAACATGTATTATGACATATTCAATATACAGAAATAACCAAGTAAACAATAACATTCATGTTAGGAATAAAATACATACATACATAAAGGAAGGCCTCCCAAATACAATGTACATAAGCTACACAGCAAAGTGAAAGACACATTTTTCATCAATTTTTTTACAAAAGGTTGTGTTTGCTGTAGTTTTCCTAATAGCCCAGTCAATAGAGCAAACAATAATTCGACCACGCAGCTGAACCGTTGAGTGAGAGTTGAGCAAATTTCCAAAATCAAGTTTATATGTTTTAGGGTTTTAACCGACTATTTGGGAAATTGGACTACTCACGACAGTGCTGAATAGCTGCCTGTGTGTACGAAATATATTAGTATAGTTTGTCCGTACCTAAGCCTCCAAACGCATTGCGAGTTTCCACCTCGATCGCTTCGCTCGCAGCGTACAAACTCTGCTTCCACGGTAAAATTAACCACGTTTAAGCTACGGCTATACTTGTACGATCAGATCAGATCAGATCGGAGCAGAATTTTCCGGTATGTCGCGGAATTCCGGCTAAATCTATCAGATTCGCAACGTTCCGACACGCGTTGGAAGGATGCGCGCGCTTTCTACCTCACCATCGGTTAGTCTGGATTTCCTGTTACTGTTATAACTTCAGTGAATTGCAAAATCATCATGGAAGAACAGTGCTCTTCGTCTAGCTCGGACACCGACGAAGAATTTTTGATGATTGTGTTGGACGGGAAAAGAAAACGAAGAAAAATAGGAACACATCCTATCAATCAAAAGCGACAGGTAAATAGAAAAAAATATTGTTAAACTTAAGCTGTGCATAGGATAATAATTTCGTAAAGCATAATAAACAAGTTGTAGTTGTTTTTGTCAGTTCCATATACACGGTTGTCATATAACAGAAGTATCAATCAAAGTAATTAAAAACCAAAAAAAAAACACGAAACATGCGTCTGTTATGATTAGTCCGGTATTACCTATAGCCAGTCCCTTTCTGATCGGGAGCAATCGGGAGGGGTGGCTATATCTATCAGATCCCATCAGAACGGAGCCGAACCAACCGTTCCGGTATGCTCTCAGAGCATGGAAAAAATTCGGCTCCGATCTGATCTGATCGTATAGATTTAGCCACCCCCTATTTAAATACACAGAAAGAATACCTCCGGAAAAATTCGGCTCCGATCTGATCTGACCGTACAAGTACAGCCGTAGCTTTATTTTGACCGGGTATTCTTGCGGTATTTTACGTTTTCATCAATTTTGGAGGAACAAGCGAGCTATAAGGTCGCGCAAAAAAAAAAAAATGTGCAGAATAATATCCTACATTTATTTTTTTATATAAAACTCTAAAAAAAGTTCCATTCTCTAAGGAAAAATCTCAAAAAAACGTGCTTCCGGTTGTTGGATTCTTTTGGCTAACGAACTCGTCCTAGCGATACAGACAACGTGTGTATACCAAATTTGGGCCTTATCGGACTTAAAATGCGGCCGTTAGAGTGCGAACTCATAGACATAAAACATTTTAATGACACCCCAAAACGTGTTCTGAGGTCCATGATCTGTGCTCATTGACTACAGTAAGTAAAACAGTTTTTGAATGAAAGTCAACCCGAGTATCAACAGAGCTATCGACTGTTTTACAGTTAGCTGGTATCGAGGCAAGACCTTGCCAAGGCACGGAGGCGCGCAGCGTGCCAACCGACTCTTCTTCATCGTGACTTAAACCTTACGTAATCAAATAGCAAACCACTTTCCCATCCATTCACTTTCATACCTAAGCGAAGTTAATAAGCCTCGTCAATTAATTAAACAGCCTTGTCAACCTCACAGCATCGTCCAGTACCTTACTAAATATAAGTTTAACAGAAATGAACTGAAGGTAGAGACAAAGTATAACATGTCATGCGATTCTGTGTAAACATTGTTGAAGCGAAAGCTTCTTTAGGAATACTGACCACTTTTTGGATAATTTAGGTTTAAAATGTATAGCAGCCGCCATTTTGAAACGTACGATTGAATGCAATCGCTTATTTTTCTTAAACAATATCATCGTTAGGTTAAACTACGTGCCAAGTTTGCACTCGATCGGTCAAACATTTCTCTAGATATAAATTATTTTGTACTAGCTGGCCCGACCCGGCTTTGCACGGATAGACAAATCAACCTGATACTAATAATTAGTTTTGTAGGCCTAACCTAAAATTATATTCAGTTTTTGATCCAAATCAGTTGTTGATCAAAATCAGCTGTTTTAAGCTTTTCATACGAACAGCTGTTTTTTGTGCCCCTGATAAAATCAAAAGAAATCTTTCTTCTTCTTCCTTAAGATTGACCTTCCATAAGATTAACATTGAAACTTTGAGGGCCACTGGGGCGTAGCCCTAATGTCCTAGGACTTCGGTAAATGGCCTAAAACCTTCCCAGGGTTAACTTGTGTTACTATGCAAAATTTCAAAGCAATCGGATGGACGGTTTGGTAACGCATAAAGGACAAACATACAGACGGACATACATTGCATTTTATATGTAGACTAGCTGACCCGGCAATGCTTTGCTATTGCTTAGTTTGAAACTTTGAAAGCCTGTAATTCGTATCCCTGAGGGCCGATGTAAATTATAATGGGATTCTGCTCATTGCTTGATTTACCTAACCTAAAATTATATTCAGTTTTTGATCCAAATCAGTTGTTGATCAAAATCAGCTGTTTTAAGCTTTTCATACGAACAGCTGTTTCTGATAAAATCAAAAGAAATATTTCTTCTTTTTCCTTAAGATTGACCTTCCATAAGATTAACATTGAAACTTTGAGGGCCACTGGTGCGTAGCCCTAATGTCCTAGGACTTTGGTAAATGGCCTAAAACCTTCCCAGGGTTAACCTGTGTTACTATGCAAAATTTCAAAGCAATCGGATGGACGGTTTGGTAACGCATACAGGACAAACATACAGACAAACGTACAAACATACATTGAATTTTATATATATAGATAAATACAAAATGGCAGATATCTGAAAACTAAGCTTTTCCGGACCCAGTTCATATGAACAATTTAAAAAAAAACGTATGACCCTTAACATCTCCTGAAGTTGTGCCAACCCCTCACGGAACACCTTGCGTATGTTATTTTTATATAACAGGTGTCCAAAAGGACCCTACTCGCCACCATCCCCCCTTAATTCTGGAACAAATAGAAATAAATAAATGAGCTTCGGCATATTTTTTATGACTAAGGGAGATGAATTTTGGTGTAACCGACCATGTCACGCCTTAACAGAAAATGGGGGGTTGAGAGGGTAATTAAAAAATCTTAAATACAAACCCCCATCAAGTGATACCTCATTTTAAAGGGCATGATAAAGAAGATTGACACAAATTAGAGGTCTCTATCTCAACCCTATCGAAAATTGCGGCCAATCAAAGTTGAAAACATCTTATTAACACTGATTTTCAATTAGGTACGATACATTACCTTTCATTGGTAATAAAGCTAAAGACTTACATTAATTATAAATCTTTATATATAATACGTGAAGCCGTTTTTTTGTAAACACAACTCCTCCCTTATTTCTCGACCAATTTTAATGTTTGAGGTTTCAAAAAATTCGTCTCATTTCGTAGTTTTGCAATAAGGTTTTAGATGTCAAAAATTCTTATCCTTAATGGCGTGAGCTAATCTCAAAGGTCGGGTTTTCCCCATAAGATTAACATGGAAAATATTTAAAAACCATTTCTATACAAAACAGATGTTTATAATAAGAAACAAACTAATCCAGCTGATTTCGTGGATGTAAATAACGATGATTACAGTATTCAGAAGGTTATAAAAACATTTTAATACAAAACAGCTGTTTATAATAAGAAACTAACTAATACAGCTGCTTTGTGGAAGTAAATATTGATTTTTATAAGGGAGGAAATGAATTATTTATTCAAATTATAAAATTTACGAACTAATTTGTTTTGAACATTTAACATTATTTACCATCTTAGTTTTAAGGTTATTATTAATTTTATAACTTTTTTATTAGGTTTTTGATTAAGTGTAGACCTGAGCCTTACTGGTTCTTTTAACCTTTATTATTACTGCTGTTATAAAATATAAGAAATAATTTGATTTGAACATTTAACATTATTTACCATCTTAGTTTTGAGGTTATTATTAATCCTACACTTTTATTACAAATAAAACATAACATATGTTTTTAGAAGGTCGCTCCGGGGGTTGGCGTGCGGAGCACGCAAGGGTCTCCCCTAGTTTAGATTACATGCTCAAATTCACTGGATGCTTTTTAGATTGTTCGCACTCTAACTGCGATTAAAAGTCCGATTTTGTTCGAATTCGATACACACGTCGGTTGTCCAAGCCGCTCGGACGAGTTCGTTAGTCGACAATCGAAAGCACGTGTTTTGACTGGAAGTAATGGTTTTTGAGATTTTTCGTACTAGAATTACATTTTTTGGAGTTTTATCTCAAAACATTAACGTAGCATAATATTCTGCACGTTTTGGTTTCAACACGAAATTGTAGCTCGCTTGGTTTCCCCAAAATCGATTGTAAATACCGTAAAAGTACCCGGTTCAAATCACGTGCGGGATTTTACCGCGTGCGCATCTTGTGATTAGAGGCCGACGGCCAAGATTATACGCTGCGAGCGAAGCGAAGTACTCCATAACCCAAGGCCGTAAGGAACTAACTCCTAATTCAGCAGCACTTTTAGTATGTTACTGAGGACACCTTCCCCTACAAATGTGCCAAAATTGGCTTCTACTCAAATTATATGCGCTATTTTTCCTTCGTTCCCTGGACTATTAAGGAAACGTTTTGATGAAGACTTTTTCGACAAAGGAAATACAGGATCGGAAGAAAATTTTAATAAATAACTAGGGGCTCTGCCCCTGGACGCTCCGCGTCCCAACCCCGGCTCGGCCTTCGGCTTCAGATGGCTGCTTCGCTTCGCTCGCAGTTGGAAAATTCGATAAAGAATCTCGTTAATCTTTGGCTCGTTTGTACATAGGTGACCGAGCATAAATCAGCTGCTCAAACTCATTAAACATTATCTCCATAAGATTAACATGGGAAATTAGAAGGATTGTCTACCGGAGCTCCTTCTCGGGTGAATAGCGGCTGAACGGATGATAATATATAAGACTTGACATATCTGTGAATGATTTTTGTTTGTGTTTGTTTTTAGTTTGTCAATGTAACCTCAAAAAGGTAATACTCTTCAAATTTTCTATGTAATGTTACTATGGTAATGAAAGTAAACAAATATGTGTTGCTAAGTTTTTTATACGAACAGCTGTTTTTGTGCCCCTGATAAAATCAATAGAAATCTTTCTTCCATAAGATTAACATTGAAACTTTGAGGGCCTCTGGGGCGTAGCCCTAATGTCCTAGGACTTCGGTAAATGGCCTAAAACCTTCCCAGGGTTAACCTGTGTTACTATGCAAAATTTCAAAGCAATCGGATGGCCGTTATACGAACGCAAAGTGGACAAAGAACAAAAAAAAAAACCCCATAAGGAATACACAGCAGAAATTTGCATTTGATTATAACGTTTGTAAGGCGAAAGATACATGATTTGTAATGCTTGATGACATATCTGTGAATGATTACCTGCAATTTAAAAAAAAATAAGGAAATGGCCGGATAGAATGGCCGTACTGACTGCCACAAGTTTTCATAAATTATTTTAATATAATATAGATTTTCCACATCGACTTGGAGCACAGTACGTAGACGGATCTACTAACAGAGCCAACAGCAAGTGAGTTGAGTGAGTCAGTCACTACCCACGCCGTGTGCGGAGTATAGGCTGACCTCTCGGTGGCTGACCTCTTGTTTATGCCCCGCGTTGATTGCAACCGCTCGCTAAAACACGTACAGTCATAGTACACTAATTATTGGAACTGCGGAGACACCGTCCAAGTTATTGGTAACTTCAATTTGTATACTTACAGCACAAACACGTGGTATAAGGTCTGCACTGGAATAAGCACAACCCAAGTATAGATAAAATCATATAGGATGGCGCGTAGGGCGGGTAGTGCGAGTGAGACAGAGTACCTATCCCACCACACTTCCCCTCCTAAGTTTAGGCGGAGCATTGTACAGTCAACCCTAGTTATGTCGGCTTACAATATTTACTTTCTGTTATCGAGACATTTTAAATAAAACATGTACTAAACACGCTTAAAATACGATTTAAATTAAAGGCTATTTTATAACTTATAAAGTAGTTTATTATAAATTTACTATAGATATAAGTAAATAGAAAAATAGTATATATTTACATTACATTAAATAATTTACTGTCCAACTCTTCAAGTAGTTTCTTATGAATTTAGTATAGGTAAAAAAAAAAAAAAAAACAATAGGCTATATTTACATTACATTAAATTATTAACTGTCCCGCTCTTCAATTCAGTTAATTATTATAAATTAACTATAGATATAAGAAAAAGAAAAAAACAATATGTTTACATTTATTAGGCAATTACCTAATATATTGGTTGGGCTTATTTGCAAGCGATTTGTGGATAAACCAAACATCTGACTGAAAAATGTTTGAAATAAAATATGTAGATCAACTAATTTTCTACAGCTTTGCCGCTGGAAGTTTCTTTCTACCCTAAAAATATAAAAAGTTTACACTTTACTACTTTTTCATGTCCCGATTAAAAAAATCGAAGTATTTCTTATTGTATAAATTCCGAACATTTACTAAACTGGAAGATATTTATACTGTTAGTTGCAACAAATCACGCAGATTACAAATATATAAAATTTGTACTATTTAAAATTATGAATTTGACACAGACTGTATTTTTCTTACAAAACGACAAAGACTGGTGTTGGAGGGAGAAGAGCATTACTGCTTCTGCGCAAACCACGCGCCATCCTAAATGGTACTACCTATAAGATATTTAACCCACAGTGCTTTTTACCATAAATAATTGTAGAAAAAATGTCTACCAATTTCCCCTCTCCGGAAGAGGGTTTGGGGGTTAGCAAGGGCGCCCGTTTGTTATTTTTTACGGGGGCTAGATAAGGGGTACGTAAGGGATAACTTTCAAAGTAAGGGACAAAAATACTGAGCAGTTTATGTGTGTGTAAGAATGATAGTTGGCTAGGGTAGTTTTAAAAGGAAAATAGTGGGTTTAAACAGAAAAATTGGAATACACCAAAATGGTACATGCAGTTTTTATACAATTTATAGAAACCCTTAGATTATGAGTTATCTACAAAAAACCGACGAAGAAAAACCAACTCGCTAATATTATGAAACTGAACTTTTATTACAAGAATTCGATTTCCACTCGCCTGCTATTGTAACCTACCATTAACATAATGCTCAACAATGCTACGTCATGTCCATTCAGGTTTGCCTTGTTAATTAGTTGACGCTCAACGCCTAGCGTGATTGAAACCATCATTTATATCCTAGCGTTGAAGTCTCTTCACCTTCTCTAATACGTTTACAGTTAGGGTATAGATATCATTTCAATTAATCCTATTGTGTTGTAACGAACTGGTGCGTGGGTTGGCCTAATGAAGTTGGCTGTGGTTTAGATAGTACAGAATACACTGTGATTAGTATCCTTAATCACATATTAGTATCTTAATAAGTGTGTTTAAATTGAAGAGTGATCAAACATGCGTGACGAATAAAGATGAAATTAAATAAATCGGAGAAATCAAAGTTTGACTAATCAATGCTACAGAAGTTAAAAATTATTTTAGCGTGTCAATCGAAACTACAATAAATACACAAACCTTAAATCTTGATAAATATAGTATTTATACACTTCACTGATACCGGGAAAGCAATATTTAACCATCTTCAACACGTAGGCTACAATATTAAAAACTTTCAAATCAAATGTTCCTTATGGAACCGACATGTTTTTCTCAGCGTTCTCCCAGCGTTGCCGGATTTGTCTTGTTCTTTTTTGTGTAGAAACTAACAGTTTAGAAAACTCAACTAAGTAAACATAGACCCTACTGTTACTAAATACTATAGGTTAGAACTTTTTAGGTTTTTTTTTTAATTTTCATTATATAATGTGATAATAACGAAATATAATCATACTGTTATCGGCCAGAGTAAGTAA
>JAGFPH010013826.1:0-16603 GCA_018207615.1 Philaenus spumarius | reverse complement strand
CAAGTTCGATTCAAATAATGTAGCAATGTTTTGCCAATAGTCAGATAGCTATCATATCATTGATTTGCCACAAAGTCTAAGCTGTAACAAGTTTGATTGCAATATTGTGGCAAAAGTTGCTAAAAGTCGGATTTGTATTGCTTAGTGTCTCTAGAAATTGAACCTTATGTTTAATCACACAGATTCTAAAGATATAATGAACGATCATCTAATTTTAATAGGAATGACTCTAATGATGAGACAGTGGTTTGATTATTGTCAGATTTGTATTGTTTCGTAAGTCTTAAGGCCATTTCACACCGGCGTAGCGTAGCTTAAGCAACGTCTTTTGAAAAACTTAGCGGACATATCTCCTAATGTAATGTAATGGTACATTTCAGACCGGCGTAGCGTCGCTGAAGCTACGTAATGCGTGTCCGCCTTGCTACGTCTGCATTCGTAGCCGTCACTCCATATCTCAATTCACGCATGCGCTCTGAGCCTATAACGACCACGTGCTCAGTTGACACTTGACAGTTTTGTCCTTGCCTAATGATAAATAATAAAGTTCAGTCAAATTAGCTCAAAATAGCGGCGAATCGTGCATTAAATCATGGGGTTCCAATTATTCAGGCATGTGTAGGGGGTGGTCCTTGAATAACGCCTAATAAAGTCCCATCGATTTCAGGATCCGCGGGGGGTGGGAGGGGGTCTCAAAGGAACCTTTTTTGGTTTTTGTCGTTTATTTCGAAAACGGTGCGACACACAGAAAATTTTATACTCAAATCTTAAAGTTGATCAAATTTCTTTCCAATTAGTATATCCATGTTTGCACCTACGTGTTACCGTTTTTGAGATATGAGCCGTTAAATTTGAAAATTTGTCAAAAAAAGCGGTAGCGGTTCAGGTATTTCATCAATCTTCCTCTTAGAACCCTTTCCCATTCTATTTTACAGAAAACTCGTAAAAAAGAAAGTTGTTGAGCGAAAGATTTCCTTAAAAAATGTATACAGTTTTGCTCATTTATTTTCACTCGGTAAATAGTTACAGCGTTTTGAAGTTTAGGGGTACTTTTCAACATTTTACTAGTAAAATGCTCGTCACTCAAGTTTCGTTTCCAAGGTCTGTAACTCTTTTAATTATTTTATATACTGTTTAATTAAATAAGCATAATATTTATTACCCGTATAAATAATAAATACAACCTGGCTCACACCACGAAACACTAAACTCCATATCGTGTCTAGAAATTACTATCTTACTAATTACAATAAGCAATATTTGCTCGACCACAGTTCAACTTGTGAGCAAATAAAAAATTCAACTGAAAACGTAACTTATAAGACGTCGCTTTTGGTTCGAACTGTCCATATCTAGCGTACTATTAATACTCGGGATACGTGCTACGCCGGTGTGAAATGACCTTTATAATTGAAGCTATAATAGGTTTGATTCCAATGAAGGGAAAACTTAGTCTGATTTCTGTTGTATAATGAGTTCTATATTGTTGCTCAGGTAAGTCAAGTCATTCTGCATGTTGGGTGTTTTGTTTGTGTTTGCATATTCAGCAGGAGATTATAAGGCCGATATCGGATGCTCTCCATGTAAAATGATCAGTGGCTTTGCTGTTGTTAGAACATAACCTCATAACATGTTTAATCTTAATTTTTATACGAATAACATAATTTATAATAATCACATAAAATTTAGATTTCATGATTTTAATTATATTTTCTGCATGGTAAATGTTATAATTAACGCAAAAGTTACACAATATGTGCTTTATAAATAATCTCATACTTTAAATGGGGATATATTACAGAATTTGCACAACTTTCTCAGTAAACTTATTTTAACTTGCTCGAATGGAAAGCATGTAGGCCAACTCTGAATTCCAGTTTTTCTAAAGATATTTTAGTCATACTAAAATACATACATTTTAAGTAATATTAAAGCTAATGAACTCGGGCTCATAACCATATAATTTCTTGTGAACTACACTTTCTGCAATAACCAATTATTGCAATATTACGGTCCATTACACACGTTGGATGATAGTTCTTAATCGTCACAAAGTGTTTACTTAAGTTTAAACAAAGCCTTGTTATTTGCGAGAGCTACCGAGAAGCCTTTAAATACTTCACTAAGCCATTTATATACCCGGGTGTCCCACGAAGAGGTCCCTACTTTTGAATTGATATGACAGACATATAGAGCGCGCTACAGACTTGAAATTCTACAGTCGTGACTAACACATATGTAAAAGAAATACCCCTGAGTATCAGTTAATTCTGACTGATCCAAACAAAATGGCGGAAAAACAAAAAAACAACAAAATCAGCAATCGTATTTTAAGGGTAAACCTACTTTTATTTAGAATAGGAACAGCTACAGATGTTTAGACTATTTTAAATCTATCAGCTGACTGCGTGTATCCACAACAATGATCATATTTGGTAATAAACATTGGCATTTGTTATTAAGTTGCATTGTAAAGTGTCTTATGTACCATGCCGTTTTCAACTGAGCAAAAAGTGAAATGTTGTTCCTGGGCTATTGCCTTTTAAAATGATTATGAAGCAATAAGGTGTTTTGGGGAAAGGTACCCAGGTGTAGTTCCACCGTCAAGGAAATCTATTCGTAAGTGAAGTGGAAGACTATCCTACTAGAAACGGGGTCAATACAAAAAAAAATACCATAGATCCTCCAACATAGAAAATGAAGAAATCGTATGTGCTGCTTTCATGGAATCTCCAAATACGTCTAATTCAGTAAGAAAGGTGGAATCTGCTACAGGGATACCGAAGTCATCTGCCCAAAGGTATGCCAAAAAGAACAAAATCAAACATTATAAAACTCATTTAGTTCACGGACTGCTTGAAGATGATCCTGACAGACGATTGGAATTTTGTTCGAAAATAATTGAAAAGACTGACGTAGATAGCAAATGGCATGAAGGAATCGTGTTTTCAGATGAAGCGACATTTTATCGAACAGGAACTGTAAACAGGCATAATTGTCATTACTATAACACAAAAAATCCACATATCTTACAAGAAGAGAAATTAAAATCAACAGGTATAACAGTTTGGGCTGCTGTTACCAAGGATGGTGTTTTGTCGTATGACATATCCCGACAAACAATGACTGGAGAAAGGTATGCATCAGTTTTAAGCAATCACATAGTTCCTCATCTTTCTCAGCCTGAGATGAAAGACGTTTTTTTCCAACAGGATGGAGCTCCTCCGCATTATGCTAATGTGGCCAAAGCAGTTTTGGACCAAAATCTTCCTAACCGTTGGATAGGTCGTGGCAGCAGCTTCATGGATTGGCCCCCAAGGTCTCCAGACTTGACTGTTTGTGACTTTTTTCTGTGGGGCTTTTTGAAGGAGAAGGTTTATTGTCATAACATTGCGACAGACTATGAACTAACGAGGTTGATCGAAGAGGAACTGTTGTTGATACCTCGAGAGTTGTTCAGCAAAGCGTATGACTGTTTTCTATTTCATTGTCATCAGTGCATTGCGATCGATGGACATCAGTTTGAATAAGGTTTATGGATCAAATAGATTTAATTTATTTATGAGTTACTTATATCTTTAATTCCCTAACGTTGTTTAGTGCTTAGTAACATCGTTAAAATTCAATAATTATGTTGTAACACTTAAGCAAATAAAACTATTTTAACGAAAAGGTACTATTTCTTTGATATCCCGCCATTTTGTCCTAATGTGTCAGAATTAACTGATACTCAGGTGTATTTCTTTTACATATGTGTATGTTAGGACTGTTGAGTTTCAGGTTTGTAGAGTGTTCGGTATATTAATTCAAAAATAGGGACCTCTTCGTGGGACACCCGGTATATTACAAATAATCCACCAGAGAGCACAGCACACTTCCTAGTTCTGTTTGCTTCAGTAAAACACCACAGTGTGATGCACAGTTTCAAACGCTTTCATGCATCTGCAGATATACTGAAACAATAATTACCCTCATTATTACCATTGTAGACCGGAGTAAGGGATTGTGTGTGTTCAATTTGTTTCGCACACGGAATTGGCTCTTACGAATAACAATAATTTTTCCCAAGGGAGCTTATCGATCCCTATTTCACAACTTTTTTTTAGATCGTTGAAGAACTGAATATAAAGCTATGGGTATACAGTTATCAGGATCTAAGGGATAATTTTTCTGAAATTGTGCAAGCGTTGAATTTTTAAAAGAGATTTAAATTCTCAACCTGGCAACGTTTAAAATGTAGGCTCATTCAGAAGTGTTAAGACGTGATCAAAGTTGAGAACTATTTGGAAAGCTTACAATTGAATTTACTGTAATTAATAATGTTCGCTTGTATTTGACTCAGCTCGATCCATTTACTGCTACGAATGCGACAGTTGGAAAGACGCAAGATGCAAAGATCCCTTCAACTACACAGCCTTACCAAAAGATCAACCTCCTCTTGTGAACTGCAACGGTTGCTGTGTTAAAATGGTCCGCAACTCTAGATCACGTAAGTTGCGTTTCATAGATATATACGTTTTGTATGCGAGTAGGTAAAATTATAAGATAAGTGAGCTGCAGTCCGTTATCAGTTGTAACTTTTGAGTTAAAGCTAAGCAGCAGTTTGTGAAACTAGTTTTTGTGGAATCGATTGTACCGCCAAGTCAGGCTGGGGAGAAACTAGAAAGCAGGATACGTCCCTTAAATCGGACGCATTCCTGGTTTGAGGCTTCCGTACTTCCATGTGGTTGATCAAAAGGACAGCTGTTTTTTAAAAATTTCTTGAAGTAAGAATTTGCTGTGAAGTTCTTCCAAGTCATCTTGAAAACAAGACTTAATCGCATCATTAAGTATGGCTCTGTTGTACTTTTCTGCTTAAGGCATGATTTAAGGTTAACGGTTTAGCCATTTCAAATGCACACCGTCCTCTTAGAACACGTTTAATACCAATCACTGCTAGCCCCAGTTTCAAACACAATGACTCGGTTGATTCTGATTGACGTATCAGTAAATGTTTTTACAAAAACAAATGAGTAGTGTTTAATTATATCATTATATAGTACAAATAGTATGCGCATCGATTGAACCAAAACTGTTGATAATTTTATTTTTGTTTACAGCGTATGAGAGCGTTCGTCGGACATGCACCTCACAACTACAGATAAACCTCTTCATGGTCGACCACGTATGCATGATGGAAAGTACTGGAACGGGCCATATGTGTTTCTGCGAGGAAGATATGTGCAATTCTTCACCTTCCTCAAATATCGGCTTCCAATTTCTCCTCGTAACAATCTTCCTTTCCTTTTTACTGAAACGCATGGTAGTCCTAGTTAGATAGAAACTAAAGCATGTGGAATAGAGTGCTGATTCGCTAACATCAAGACGGTAACTGTTCACTTTCTTTATAAAGTTTCGTTTGTACCTAGTTTGTTTACCACTTTCCACCGTGCGTTAAATATCAATGTATAAATATCTTCCTTACGGTTTCATTTGTTTAAGCAAAATGTTGTCAATGTTTGGCACCGTGGGATTATGTTTTATCGAGTCCAGTGCCCCACTAAGGTGATCTAGGCACATGCTTTTTTGTACAATCTTGCATTGTCATTCAATGTGTCTATGTGATGAAGACGTGGTGTATTAAAAACTACTCGCTAAACACCACAGGGAAGTCAAATTAAATGCTCTAGTCATTAGGTTTATTGAAAGTAGCAGCACTGAACCTATTTAGTTTAAAGAAATCGGGCAGACATTTTCTGAAACCAAGCTGCTAGATAAAATTTAAGAAGTAATAACGACCATCTTCAGACTTATCAAACAGTTACAACGTAAATGGAAAAAAACAATTTTTATAGGTGAAAAACCTGGGTGGTTATCATCGCCTAGGGTAAATGGAAAAACAAATTGATATCTATTAAGATACAAATATTATTTTATTAATTCATAATTTCTATTTTGTAATTATGGTTTACAGTTTATTCAAATCGTCAGTATTAAATTGTAATTTATTAAAATCTGTGTTTCTAAAACCATTACGTAACAAAATTCCAAATAACAATCCTCATCTAGAAGGCTATGAAATTAATGAATCAACTATAATTGATCATTATTAAAGTAAGTAGTCAAAATTCTAAGAAGCAATTAACTCTGAAAATTGACATTTACCGCTTGTCGAATCAATAATTTGCACGAAATATCACATGCATAAATCAATCACAAATCAATACGCATATTTAACTCTCCGGGTCAATAGCATTCTGTCTTTAACTGTCTTTGTTTCCTCAGTACATTAAAACTGTAAGGCTACTTATCTACGTTCCAATTATTATTAGTTTCTTTACTCATCTCGCTCTCTTTTCCAAAAAGTTTTAGTTGTGAATAACTCTAGAGGATCAATTTTGTCAATAACAATGTTCTGTCCTTGTTTCCTTAATATATTAAGACTTCTTACGTTCCAATATTATTGATTTCTTTCTCCTTATCGCTCTCTTCTAGAGAGAGTTTTAGTTGTGAATCATTATTACATAATTAACTCTAGAGGACCTTACATATGTTATCAATTACAATGCCCTGACTTTGTTTTCTGTACTTTGATTACTATCTACTTTCAAATTATTCTTAGTTTCTTTGCCATCTCTCTCTCTCTCTGACTGTCCTATTTCTTCAACAAAATATCTTCCTTATTTTGTACGTGTACGAGTACGTACCTAAAATAACTACTTTTTTAAAGTAGATCAGTTAGAACATTTTTTAAGAAGCTATAAGTTCTTATAGGTTTAATTTTTCTCTCAAAGTTGGATTAGAGATTACGATGCTATAAGAATATTTTATATTTGGGAACTATAAAGGCAACTTTATTTACACTTTGATGTTTTACTGAAGGTTTTCTCTAATGAATGTATCAATGTGAATATTATGTTAATTTTAAACTCGTTTTTGTTGTCATTTTTCACTTTATCTCAAATTAATCATTTACAGATAAAATTTGAATATTTTGGCTTTTGAATGTTTAATGGCCTATTGCTTATTTAAGTTAAGTACAGGTAGTTTAAAATTGATTTCCAAATTCAGTCTCTATTGTTAACTCGTTTTATATTTGCTCTGAACTTAACATATTCTAACATTATTGCAAATAATCCATACATGGTTATTTTGAGATAAAAAATGACAATCTTGCATGCTTTTACGTATTTACGAGAGTCCATCGTTTGTGTATTTATGATCATGCATGCGTCTGTGTATTTTCAATAGTCGAACGTAGCTGATCATTGACCATCGCGCATGCATTGTATATTCACGATCGTACATGGGTTTGTGTATCTACAGTAGTCCATCGTAACTGATCGTTCACAATAGTCCATCTTGTCTTACCTCTGCATTATTGAGATCAATTAATTGTCAATACATAGTTTGTTCTTATTTTGGTTTCTAATGGCAGTAGCTGATGTAATAATGCACGCTATTGCTCTAGAATAAAAGGAATGTTTGGAAAACGTTGACTTGTCAAATTATGGTTAACAAGTACATATGGGCCTAATTATTGTAGTTTTTAATTTGCTCATATTTTTATACATGCCTATATAATAACCGTTGCAAATATTTATATTTACACTATATTCAAGCAATGATCGACCACGGTGTTCTATAAACCTTAGTATGTAAGTGCTTTGGTTCTATTTTGCATTGTGATTAAATTCCGTTTTATATATTGACAAACTATCAAGGAGATTTATAAATGTATTCACATTTCTGTTGGCAATATTTGTTGTAATGGTAACACAATCTGTAACACAATCTGTAACACAATCTGTAACACAAATCTGTAACAAACACAATACTCCTTCTGTTTCCCTTTTGTCCGCCAATTTTGTAATTTTAAAGAAAACAAAAAGGGAATTGTTTTACATAGCTCTTTTGATCTTTAGAATCTGAAAATGAATAGCCAGTTGTCCGTTATACTTTGTTGTATATTTATATCAAGAAATTACATAACCATGACTTGACTGACGGGTCTCTTGACCCAACAAAAACCACCATGTTAATTTTACTATAGTGTTAAACGATCAAGGACCTTAGCACAAATGGAAGCAGAACTCTAATGTTGATTTAACACAACATTTCAATGTTTTATCCAAGATTCATAAGGACTACATTTTAAGTCCTATATCTACTATACAAGATTATTTAAAATACAGCTACATGCTTCATTAACTATAACGTTATCTAGCCCATAATAGTGTATACTTTAGTTTGGATGCAGTAATGTATAAGGTTGGACTCAGTCATAAGAGTAAAATGTATACATTAGTTTGCATGCAGTAGATGTATACACAAGGTTGGACGCACTCATGTCAGTAAAATGTATACATTGATTGGATGCAATAACGTATACATTTGTTTGGGCTCTTTTGTGATAGTAATGTATACATTAGCTTGGATGCAGTAATGTAGACATTTATTTGAGCGCTGTTGAAACAGTAATGTATACATCAGTTTGGATGCAGGTGTGACAGTAATTTATACATTAGTTTCGATGCCTTAATATAAACATTAGTACGGTGTCACGACAGTAATGTATACATTTGTTCAGGTGCAGTAGTGACCGTAATGCCTTAATGGAAACATTTGTTTGAATGTAGTAATGTATACATTAGTTTGGACACTTTAACGCTTGCATGAGCTTGCCTGGATATTAATAGCATGTTGATTGACTAAATAGCTTCTGCATGTATTGATGTATATAAGGGAATGAAACGTACTTACAGATACAGATTGTGTAATGCTGGTTAGACTTTTGGTACCGTAAGATACGATTCATTATCCTTCGACTTGAATTGATCAATTAATTCCTGTGCCTGCTTCCTTTCTCACCTCATAAGCACTGTTGCAAATAAGCAAATCAAAATACTATTACCTCTTAGCGTTACCGCTCGGGCCTTAGACTCTTACAATCTACGGCCTCCGTCACAATATATGAGCGGTAATGTCCGAGAGGGTAACAGATGGCCCGTTTTACATTTCCGCAAATACCAGTTGACTCTTCTAGCTTTTAACCGGAGTCAGCTTTTATTTCCGGATGTGCTTTTATCATTGCATACACACACGCTTTGATGTAACACGTCCGTTGGATCTTCTTCTCTTCTTAATCTGTCTCTCGCATTTGGAAGTGAAAATATTTCATAATTTATTACATTTCTATAATTCTAAAAAAAAATGTTTCTTTGAAAATGTATTGTGTAAAACATAAAAGCTAAGGTTTCCGAACAAGTAATGAACAATGGAACGTTCTCCGTTATTTACCTAACCGTTTGATACGCTTTACCGCTTCACAATATGTATGTAAATAGAAGTTCTGTTTGTTCCGTATAAAATGTACTCGATAATAACTATGTTTTTAAGTCAAAATTATCCTCTATTTTGTATCGAAAGTTAAGTTTATTTTGTAAAATTACGTTTATAGCTTTATAAAATGTACCCGATTAAATTATATTATGCAATTATATTTTTGCAAGAAGAATGATACACATTTTGTGTAACTAGTGTAATGAAAGGTATTTACATTACACAATTTAAAAAATACATATCTTTGCTTTTAAAACCTAATATGAAGTAAGAAAATGATAATTGTAATGATAATTTTGTAAAATTAGAATTAGTTTTTAACTCTATTATTAAACTAAACTATGCAAGAAAGTACTATGCAAGAAAGTACTATGCAATAATGTAATGAAACTATTATACTTGTAGTTCATTAATTAGGCCTACCAAAATTAACTTGTAAATATATTAAAAAGCTGTACATTATTTATGGAATTGTTTTGTGTTGATAATATTTAGGTGTATAATGTTATGAAAATTTATCATTACAAGGAAATGCAATCAGTAGTTGTCAGTCTGTTTTTTTATCCTCAAATTGAATAGATCAATGCTGGTCAGTGAATTCTAGTAGTTACGAACTAGGGCTGTGTCGATGCTACTGTAAATGGTATGTTGTAATCGTTACTTAGCGGAGACACAAAGTACCACTAAGTATTTGAAGCAGTTACCGCTACTTTATTACTATTACAGTGTAGACTAGTGAGTCCGAGACTTGAGATTACAGACCGCACCTGCGCCAAAGCCTGGTAACGGTTTAGATCAATTTCAGCAAAAAAAGTTTTACACCTAACCGATTGCGTTGTGACTTTAGGAATAGTTTGTACGGTAAATGAAAATACCACCTTCGAAAAAAGAACCTGTTAAATATAACTTTTTGAAGTTTTTTGCTTATATTTCGTAAATTATTGGATGAATTGCTGTACGTTCAATGGATAAGTAGTAGTAGATTAAAAAACCTTTAAACTGAGACTTGATCGTTACATTTTTGACTAAGAAAATATTAAATTCAAATGTAAACTTTTAAGTTATTTCAAGTGTTATTGTTGATGTTATAAGAACACATTTTTGTTACAATTTATTAAAACAATTCAACTGTTTTTAGTAATACTGAGAAAATTCTGTTTTTATTTGTTATTAAAAATGGTGCTACTTGACATTTGTTTTGTTGGGTCTTATATCATCTCACGAGTCAAGCTCAATATTTATTTCTTATCATTAAGTTTTCTATAAACAATCTGCGTTCGCATTGACCATATAAGATCATCATCATATAACACCTTTTAATAATTTAAGAAAGATTTTGATTAAAAATTTTAATTTTAGACATATCGTTAGTTTCTTTTCTTTCAGAATAAAGTTTCAGTTGCTCCAACTTAACTCTGTCTAGTTTAAACTCTGTCTAGTTCTCGAATTAAACTTTATTACTCTCATCTAGGCCAAAGTTTTTTTGGATGCGCCTTCTCCTCGCTATCGTCTATAGCTTCCCCTTCCTTTTCTTTCAAATACTCAAATCCGATCAAAAAAACTAAAAAAGAACTTTTTTAAAAACTAAATTATGTTATTGTGGTTGTTCACTCTAAAATTATCCATTAATTTATAAATATTATTAAAAGCTTACAGGAACTTCCATGTCTAAAATAAAACACTAACACCTGATATAACAGTATTATAATTGGGCTATAATTTTACAAGTACGTACGTTCAGTAGTTTCTGAATTATCCTTGAATCATGCAATTAATTAGCAGAAGGCACTGGAGAAGTAGACTTATAGTTAAGAAAAACAAACAGTTTATAACTTTTTTTCACGTTTTCCTATATCTTTCAATTCGCTCTCGATGCAGAGCTGCCACTCCCCACTGGAGTAGAATAGAACACGAGCCGTACCACTCATGAAATGAGAATTTCCCTCATCGAATCTTGAATTTCCCTTTTCCCTATTCATTGTATCCAAAACAAAAATTACGTCCCGTTTCCCCATAAATATATTCAACTAAAAGTTATAAGTGTTATTTATTTATTAAAAGTAATAATAGAAAAAAATAATGTCTCGATTTCCCGATCTGCGCCCTTTCGAGCTTACCATGGCCATGGCCTAGGCTGGCCTTGGGAAATCCTAGGGCGGCAGGATACCTAAATCTACCACAGAGTGCATCGGAGCATATATAAGAGATCAGGGAACGCTGTTCTAACTTCGAAATAGTTGGTGATAACAAAAAAAAAAATCTGAGGCTTGTAATAGTAAAAATAAATATATATGGTTGAAATCACCTTCTCTAAGAGAAACATCAATCCCTTAACATAATATAATCCATCATTGTTTTTTGCACGGGTCCATTGAAGAAGAAACTCCTGCTGGATTTTTGAATTTGTTGTTTACTGAGGACATGGTAACCATAAAATTGTATGAAGGAAAAGAAAAGAAGGCAGCAATAGGACTTGGTAATTTATGGGTCTTATTCAAATCCCAGACTGAGGACTTAGGCCTCTACGACAACTGAATGAAACAAAACATTAAATTGAAAGTGACACACACATGTTACAGGGAAAAGTCTATCTTAAATAATTTGTAAACACACCTATTGTCAAATGTTTTATATTTATAAAGAAATAAATAAAAGTACATACTTATATAAAGTTGTCGACTAAAATACAATCTTATATAAAGGTGAATCAATACACCCACACTCACTCACACGCATAGAACATACATACACACGCACACACACATTTTATTTTATTATAGTTTTTTTTTACACGTATAAAACTGATTGTATTAACATTAACTGTTCAGAGCTTTACTTCTAGAACAATTTCACAAAATATATATTTACAAAAATATTGTTTATCTAATTTAAGTGTTCTGTTTTTAATATAAGTTTTTTCTGTGGTGGCGACTTCCTGAAAATAATATCTCTAATATTTTGAAATGGAATTTCTATGAGGAGAGTCAGTGCAACTGACGATAAGATGATTACAACAGTCTCTTTCACGTTGAGCTGAAATCAAACATTTCAAATAATACAATTTACAGATTTACATATTCAAATAATACATTAGGTTTTCTAATGAAAGCTCTCTTGACACTTTTAAATATGTAAGAGAACCCACATTATCTCTCTATCCATTATCTTTCATATGCAACCTCACACGTCACTCAACTCACTATTCTCACCTATGCAACCCACATACCACTCTACCCATTATTTTTTCAAATTCTGCCTCATGTGCAGCTTTGCCCAGTATTCCTTCTAATGCAACCTCACAGGTCACTTTGCCCATTATTCTTTGATATGTAACTTAATATGACCCTATGTCCGTTATTCTTTCATACGCAGCCTCATGTGTCACTAAACCCATTATTCTCTCATATGCAACCTCACTTACAACTCTACTCATTTTTTTCACATAAAGCCTTACTTGTAACTTTTCTCCCCGTTGTTTCATATGGAAACTTAAGTGATAATATACCCATTATTCTTTCAAATGCAACAATATATGTCCCTCTAATCATTATTCTTTCATATGCAACACCGCATATCCACCTTCCCATTATTCTTTCTAATGCATCCTCACGTGTTTCTTTGCCCATTATTCTTTCATATGCAACCTCACATACCAATCTACCCATTATTTTTCATATGCAGCCTCATGGGTTGCTTTACCCATTATACTATCATATGAAGCCACTATGTCCCTCTAGACATTATTCTTTCATTTGCATCCTCACTTTTCTCTCTATTATTCATTAATATATACCTTTTATATCCCTCTACCCATTATTCTTTCATAAGCAACCTAATTTATGCGTATGTTTATTACCCATTACTCTTACATATTCACTTAGTACATTTATAAATTTAGTGGTAATTATCCACATTAGAATAATGATATGTAACTAAATGTTCTATATGAAGTTCAGCCAAACAATAGATTCGTAATATTACCAATAACAAAATGCTGTACTGTTCTGCACTTCTTGTCCGTCCAACATTATAGAAGAACACAGGGAACTGTGTGAGATAGAATGTGTATGATAGTCTTGTGCATATGAGAAAGCCTCGCCAAGAGAATATTTTTGCAATCAAACCTGAAACATTAGTTAGTACAACACTTTATAACTGGTCAAAGGTTCTTCTAGCCTTAAGGTTAAGGTGTAAAATATCTGCATATATAAATACTACTCATGGTAAAAGCTTGCATGGTGAAAAGAGATTAAAAATTGTAATTAATATAAAAAAGTTAAGGTATTAAAATTTTTGTCAAAATATGTATACTGATTTTAAAACATATAATACTCTTGCTAAAAATTGGTGATTTTCTACTTTAATTTAATATTTAGTTGGATTACCTCCGTTTCCAGTATGAGAGGTAAATATGATCCAACTGAAGAACAAACAAAATGTTATCGGTGCGAACGCTGCATAGTTAGCTGCATCCAGTTTATCATAAACATAATCTCGCCCTCCCATCTTAGCAGGGCTGACGATGGATTGATAAAGCATACACAGTGCGATGAACCAGCCTACTGTCAGGTGACCCTGCAGAAAAATTGAAATCATTACCTACTGAGGTATTGGAAGGATATTGTAATGCGGTTAGATTTAGTTCAAAATTAACAATCAAACGATGATTCGGGATCATGCCCGCCAAGCCATCTAAATACGTACGGCTATTCTTCATAATAAATTTATATCTGAAGATAAAAGCTTGTGGGAAAAGCAAACAGCACAATCTGATATGAATGATTCTATACTTCGAATCTTTTTTATTAAAACCATTTTGTGTCGGCTGAAATTTAAACATATTGTCATAAGATTCTCATATAGTCCTTGGGAGATAAAAAGAGGTGGCAATATTATTTAAGCTTTAATTTCTATTTAGTTTTAATTAGATTAATTGCAAAGTGGTAGAACAATATGGATTAAATAAACATCAGGTTTTTTGAAGTTTTAAAACTGTTGGTTTCTTTTTGCCTACTAAATTTTATAATTATTGACAACTAGTGATCTTTCAGAAAACATTCTCTTACTGTTTTAAGTTTGAAGTTCCGTCCACAATACTGGAGTCCGTAGCCAAGTGCGACTCCCATTATGTAGACTGTTAGACGATGTGTTGGTAAGATGTAGGAATAATCAGCTGTTTCAAACATTTGTGAAACTCTGAAATACAAATTAGCAAAATCTTGTTAGTGAAATCCTAATCTAAACTTACTGGACCCGGCTTTAAGCAGTCCGACGATATAGATGAACCTATTGAAACTCATTGGCTTCAGCCTTCATCAGTAACAGACCTATTGTAAACTCATCGCCTTCATCCTTCACCAGTACCAGGATATAGACCTGCTGTCAACTCATAAGGATAAACCGATTGTAAACTCTTGCCTTTAGCAGACCAGGATGTAGACCCAGTGGTGTTGCCATGGGTTGCGTTTTGTGCGGCCCGCACCAGGTTAAACAGCAGTTGAGTAAACGGTAGGTTTACTGATACAGATCAGAGTAGATTTAGACTGTTACGAGTGATGACAATAAAGTTTGAATAATGGGAGGGAGACAGGGATGTGCTGTGTACCTGTAGCTTCTTGTGAGAGAAGTTTTTCAAAACTCAAACTTATAAAGATTTGATAAGGATCCACCATGAGCCAGGCAAGGCTTTGTAGCTTATCTAGGTTTGCCGAGCAGAAAGTTTGTAAAAGGATTTGAAGTTGAAAAAAGGATGTAGTCACATGATTAAATGTTAAACATAACTCTGACTGACTACGGGACCAATGATTATGAATATTATGTTTAGTCTAGTTTGATATTAATACAGTTTATTTTAAAACGTTAATTTTAGTTAAACAACTTTCTTGTTTCAGTTTCTTTAAAAAATATTCTATAACAAGATGTAGTTTTACAGTATTTATTTAGACTGTAATATAAAAAAGTAAATGTGTGCGGTCGTGGGACAAGGGGGTCAGGAACAAAGTTCATCACGCCTTTTCTTCAATTCTTTTTTTACCAGCCTTAACAGCAACATACGCACATAATTTTAATCTTTCAATTGCCGTTTATTATTAGATTGTTTTTTATACAAATATTTACTGTTTCCATACGTTTTAGGTTATTAGAATAATAAAGGTGTAGAATTAATTGTAACATAAAGCTAAGATGGCAAACACATTGGAATGTAGCTTCCTCTAGGGCCATAAGTGTTCACTAAAAAAGGGTTTTAAAAATTTGGAAATTTTAGGGGGGTAAAAATGACTAAACCACGATTTCTTCAAAATTACCGAACAGATTGGAATGAAATTTGGTATGTAGCTTCCTCTAGGGCCATAGGCGCTCGCTAAGAAAGGGTTTAAAAAAATTCGAAATTTTAGGGGGGTTTGGGGGGGATCTAAGTTATTAAATCACGATTTCTTCAAAACTACCGAACGGATTGGAATGAAATTTGGTATGTAGCTTCCTCTAGGGCCATAGGTGCTCACTAAGAAAGGGTATGAAAAATGACGAAATTTTAGGAGGGGTTTGGGGAGATCAAAGGTACTAAAATCATAATTTCAGATCTTTTATTATTATGACAATAGTGCTTTTATTATTTAAGATCTATATATATATAAGCCAAATACCACTGACTGACTGAACACTTAAAAAGCCTGAAAATACCAACCACCACGGGCAACGCCGTACGGGTCAGCTAGTACAGTATAAAACTAATCTAAACTATTATATGTTCAAAGTATGCAATTTTATTTTAAGCCTAATATATATGAGCACATCAATGTTGTTAATGTCATGTAAAATTTAAGAAATATTTCAATGTAGCTGAGAAAATACATTTAAAAACGTATCTTTATATTTTTTTTAGATTAAGAAAGTAATGCGAAAATTCCCTATAATTTTAGAGGCGAGTGGTGTAAACTATTAGGCGAGAGTGCATTCATGAAGATGCTAAGAGAAGGGAGGGGGTGACAAAAGACTGTTCGCACCAGGTGAGATTAGTAGTGGCAACACCACTGTGTACGCCTACTGTAAACTCATTACCTTCAGCAGTACCAGGATAAAGAACCACCCTTTAGCTGCAGCAGTACCAGGATATAGACATACTGTAAACTAATTGCTTTCAGGATATATACCTACTGTAAACACAGTGCCTTCTGCTGTACCAGGATAAACAACAACTGTAAGCAGTTTGCCTTCAACAGTACCAGTACATATAGACTTACTGTAAACTTATTGCCTTCAGCAGTACCAGGATATAGACATA